>CAJUYH010000648.1:0-28855 GCA_910591685.1 Galerucella tenella
TTTTTTTTTTTTTTTTGTGGTGAGTTTTGAAGTGGAATTTTAGTGAATAAATGCAGACAGCAAAATATATATTCGTTCGTTCTCTTTTACGCGTCACAAGACAAGAGTTAACGCGGAAGGAAGCTGACCTCCTTTGAGCTTGAGGTCTGGCCTGAATCAACATGGCAGGGGCGTCCACACAGCCACAGGCACGACAAACACATACACACGCGCATACATCAAGTAGCGCACTGCAATTGACAATATAAGTCACGGCACATGAGAGAGTGCCCATCGAGTATTTGCAAAAAAAAAATGAAAAAAAAAAAACGAAAGGCATAAATAAACATATAAATGAGAAAATGAAATGAAGTAAATAGAAATGTTGAAATTTTCTAGTCATTAGTTGAACGATGAAAATAATTTTAAATCATTTCCTTCGCAATGAACATTGTGGCGTTTATATTTATTTTTTTTTCTGCGCGGATGATGATAGCGTGGAAGTTTTATCAACGTCATGCACTTTCCACGGTGAAATAAATCGCGTATCACTTATGTGTATTGTAAATATATATATATACATGTACATATATGCGTTTGTACATATATATTCACAAAGCCTGTTTGGAAAACGAGATCCATTCGCTTTCGCCGATAGTGAACAGATAAATAAACATAAGAAAATTATTCTCCATTCATTTATAATAATATTGGGAATCTCTCAGAGAAAAATGAATGCACGCTCGGCGATAAAAAATAAATAACAAGATAAAAATAATACAGCAATCTATTATTACTCTTATTATTATTATTATTATTATTATTAGTATTCATCTTCTTCAATAACTCAATGAAATTTATAAATTTTTTTTTGTCTTGTCATATTGTTCTCATCCATTTCTTATGTTAGTTCAACAAATGCTTTTTGTTCAATAGGCGTAGAGGGTAGAGGTTGCTGCACCGAAGCGCTGGTGGGATTGTGGCAGTGATCCTGGCTGGCCTATAATGTACAATACCATGCGGAGCACATTGCAAACTGTTCCCGAATTTGTGCCGGCCGACCGCGTCACAAACACTAAAGTAAGTCACACTCAATTATTCAATGCCAAATTAATAATGCTAAATTAATTGATAGTTGTGATGGTCGATAATGTTCTGAAAGTCATTATCATTGAGATGAAAAAAAAAAATAGCAATAATACGACAATTTATTTCAATGGGCTATTGCCATATTATAATTACAAGTGAATATATATATATATGTACATATTTAATTGGTGGATACGTCATTATTGTGCGGTGGGTAAGCCTCTGCTTCGTCTGTTGTGTCGTTTGTGAAGGGAGATTTGGTGCAAAACGCTCAGGATAAACAAAATTTGTTTGTTTGCTGTTACTATTATTGATATTGTCTCGATAAAGAACAAATCAAAAGGGAAGGGTGACAAAAAAAATGATAGGGAAGGAAAGAAATGAATGAAAGATAATAATTATTATGTTTTTGCTATTATTATTTTTTTTGTTCTTTTCACTATTCCATATTAGATTTTCGGTTTCTTCTCCATTCTTATTTATTCCCATTGATAAATATATCATAATTGAATTGAGAATGGACAATGGATCGTTTACAATTGCGTGTATATTTGTTTGTGATGACAACTTTTATTGGGCAATAATTGCTATAACATCATAGATATGTCAAGTGCAGCAGGAAGCTAAAAATGCGACGGTGTCGCTTTGTGAATTGTTCGTTGCGCTCAATTTCACCATACAATCATATATATGTATATATATATATATATGCAATCGTAAGCTCTATGACACTTGAAATAAATCATTCAAGCTTCTATTTTATTTTGCTAGACTTAGATATTGCCCTCCTCTCCCCCCCATCCACGTTTTACAGGACTTGGAATTTTCCTTTCTTTTCACATTTGTCTTTCACACTTTCATCTTCATTGATTCATTAATATTTACGGGTCATGGCTCGTATACAGCATTGCAATTAGTGAATATACAAATGGCAAAAAATAAAAATATAAAACAATCCAGGGAATCAAAACTTTCTTGACGTTATTTCACAATTAGTTCAATTATTCAATACACAATTTGTTAATACAAATATGGAATATTTATTTTGTTCAATTGTTTATTTTTTATCTCACGAGATTTAAAATTTAATTTTACTACGAAACTATTGGTACACTACTGCAAATACTGTATTTGTGAGCTCTTAAATAACATACAGTCATTGTTGCAATGTGTGCAAATTGATTTATGAGAATGCTGCTAGATGGCGCCCAATGATACATGACACATACACACATGTGTGTTTATACAGTTATATTTTTGTAGCGAAACTGAAAAATAAAAAGTTTTTACCTTTTGAAAAAAAAAAAAAATAATAATAATAATAAATAAATAAAACAAAAAATTACTCCAAAGGTCTGAAACTTTCGCATTTCATTACAATAAGATTTGTCAAGACGCCGCATATTGCCAATGGTTTTTCTTTTCATTTTTCATTATTGTTCTGGTGTTTTCAGTTTTCATTTTCATCGCATAAATATGTACGTGAATGGAAATAAAATTGAAATCCGAAAAGGGAGGGAAGTAATTAGAATGGTGTAGCAAAAATAGAGAGCCTTGGATTTTCCATTTTATAAATGAAATTACAATCAATAATGCGAGAAAGACGCAATTGTTGAATGATTAATAGAGATTTCATTCAAGTGTGAATACAAATCTCTAATATGAATTATAAAATTCTCAACATGTGTCAATGGTAAAACTGAAAAAAAAAAACATATATTTCTTTATATACCATTAGCATAATATCAATGATACAAATTTCTTATTGAGAATATATTTCATTACATTATTTATCTATACATTAACTTTTATAGTGTCATTAAAGTATTATATTATGGTTAGGTAGCTATGAATGTTTATAGTGACTAGTATTTAAATTCAATCTGGAGTTAGCTCATGGTGGTGAACTCGAGCGGTACATTTCCGGTGTCAGGTTCACGGATAGTTGTTGTTGTCCGCACGAGTTTGGTACAACTGTGTTTGTCGCCATAATAATGTTGGATGTGGAACATTATATGGTGGATTAAAAGTATGTCGTAGTGATAATGGTGTGTTCGCTGGTTAACGGGATATATGTGTCTGTGTTCCTTTTAACATATCGTTAAAGTTCACAATTCAAATGAATGTCAACGCCCATTAAAAAACAAATACATAAATACATACATGCTATTATACATATTATACATATGTTATGTATAATCTTGAATGTTATTTATTAATTCACGTTTACTTTTCATAATGCCATATCAAGCGATAACGAATTATAATTCTCACCGTCATTCTCTTTATTTCAAGCCACAGTTGCATAAGATTTTATTATTATTTATATTTTTTGTTTATATTTTACGGGGAAGGATATTTATTCAGGATAATTATCTGTAGTTTTTAGGAAAAATATATTTTGTGAAAAGTGCGAGGAGAATTATTCTTACAATACAAAGATTTTTTTTTAATTTGTAATTTTATTTCTGGTAGGATATATCTATTAACAAAACCGCATGTCTATATCATGTGGTATTTTGATGTTTCTATAAAACACAATTGGATGAATAATTGGCGTATTAAATTTTCACATTCATCGTTGGAGTTATAATAATAATCAAATAATGATGAATTGATGTTTGTACTTTTATCAAGTGTCATAAATTCACACACTTCCTTACATATCTATTCATAGACTCACTACGTCACAGAGATATATCGGAGTATTTTTATATAAGTAAATACACAAGAGTGATAAATAAATAAATAAAAAGTAAAATATTTAATAATAAAGTGATAAATGAATAATTGTTTACAATGAGATTGTAATTAATTCGTCATGCAAATACAGACGATATTGTATCGTCTGTATTTGTTTTCAAGATTTTTCGTTTTGAGCACGGTCATTGTACATCTCTTTACTCTCTGAGATATAAATAATAGCAATGGAATTTAGTTATTTCTGTTTAATTAATGTGTATGGAAAAGTGCTTTAGCATTTTCACAACTAAAATTCATATGATAAAAAATATTTCTCAACTAAACAGAAACATTGGGAGTTCTCCATTTATTATTTCTTCTTATATTGCACTACTTATTTCATTTCTCCATATTGAATTGTACTGTTAAATTGTACATGTTAAATTGCACAACTTCACGTGTCAATGTAAATGATAATCATCGTCATAATTATACTATTGTCTCTAGGACAAATGCGCAAGAAATATTCTCGTTGGTGATTTTATGTTAAAAATTCACGCCCATCATATGAAAGACAATAACAATCATTTTGATAGTCAATGATATTAAAATTATTTAATGTCCCTCGAGTATTTACAATTACGTTTTATTGATTTTTCATTGGACATTTTTAATTCGTTGAATGCTCCTTGTTAATAATATTCTAGTCACTTTGAGGTTATATTTCATTTGCCGATAAACCGAAGGTCATTTTAAATGGAATGTACACGAAGCGTTAAGTATATACACAATCAAAGGTCACAAGGACTCATCTCTGTCGTGGAGGATTTTTTTTTGCTTACGATAAAACAATATTGCTTAATACCTTACTTAATTTGAGTTAATCAGTACATATGACGCAAAAATTGTGTATTTAAATCATTTTTACACTTTTTAAATTTTTATTCATTTTACGTGAAACAGGAATACGTCAATTTATTTTTACACAATTATCCAAGTGTATATATATATATATATATATGCGTTTGTGTGAGTAGTATATGTATCACTGTTGCATAACGTATTGCACTCGAGAAACAAAGAAAACAATTAGGCTGAGTGCACTTCAATTGCGATAAATTGATATTATTGATTTCACTTAATTCTACATCAAATTCCATTCAATCATAAATTGCTATTGATTTCTCTTGTTAAATTCTTTCATGATTAAACAGAATAGCTCATTTCATTGTGGAAGAAAAAAAAATTTTCCCTTGATTTTACAAATTTCTCTATCAATTTTTTATATCACATGACAATGAAAAAGAGAACATAATGAATGAATAAAATATAAAAAAGTCTCGAAAATTTAATAGTTAATATTAACATAGTTATATGTTCATGCAAAATTTTTATCACTCAATATCCGAATTGTATAGGCTATGATTATTTTTTGTTGAGTGTGTGTATGGCGGAACGTGCAAAATTTTCGTAACAATAATTTGATATGTGGAAAACGATAAATGGCAAAATGACAGTTGGACGATTCATATATACATTTATGATTTATTGATGTGTTGAAAAGTAACGAACTCAACCAGTTATTATTAACTCGAATAATTACAGTTAAATTCTATTAATAATCACAAACTGAAATATACAATTTTATTATTCATAACTTCATATTCAAAAATACCATACGTATACAAATTTTATTCCAAATATAATTCACGCTATTCATGTGTAATTTACGCGCGTTTATCCTTACATCTTCTACTCCGTCGCGATGTTACTATCTTTAGACTAATTTTGCCGAGCTATCACTGATTCCTTCACACATATTTCTATATATATATATATGTATATATATATTTAACTGTATTTTCGTTAAATGTGAGACGCTCACATCATTGTATACTGTAATATGTAGCGTTATAAAGAAGCAAAATACTTTCGTTGAATAAATATTTATATAAACCACAAAAATATTATGGTAATGTGTGAGGCTTAAAGATCGTGGGTATCAATTTACTATGAAACTGTGTGTGCACGTGAATAGATTTTAAATCGCACGAAAGAGTAGTAAAAATAAAGTGAAATGAGACATTTTTCCAAGTATTATTGCACTGATAAATCATGTAAATTGTTTCAAAAATATATACATGTTATTCGAGTACAATTTTTAAATGAAATTTTTATATAAGAATTATTTTTTAACGTTCAGTTGTTGTCATGATTCGTGTTAATTTTAATGTAAACACGAATGTACAAACAAAATATTTATGGAGAGAGAAAAAAAAGTGATACAATACATCAATCACTGTGTTATAATGGATACCAATGGATTTGCCATTGAAAAATCCACCGATTGACGTCTAACAAAAATATTTCCCTTCTATTGCATCATTCTAATCAGATAAAAAGTACATTTCAATCAAATAACAATAAATATCACGGTGAAAATCACGAATTGTGCGACGGTTAAAATTGAAATGAAATTCCATCCGTGTTTAATATTAATCATATGTGTTAATAAATATGATATATTTTTCCTTGATGAATTTACAGATGTTGTATAAATATAAACATACATTTTAACATTCGAAATTTACTTTTTACGTAAACACTGTCAATATTTGATTTTTTTTTTTTTATTATTTTTTTATCATAACACGATGAAGGAGGAAAATAAAATATTTTACTTCTGCAAGATCGTTAAATTAATTATACTATGAAGATTACCAGAGGTCGATCAATAGATTACTTGGGTAAATAATCTAGTAGCAGTTATTTTTATGATTAAAATATGTATGGTAATTGGAGCGAGAACAATTGTGAGATGGTTCAGAATGAAATGAAAGAAACAATGAAGTGGTAGACTGACCCTACCTCATTATCATCGAATGCAATATGCGTTATTGGTAATACATTGCAGTTCCATTTCATCCATCAATAGCATCCATATACATTACAGTCAACATATTACCTGCATACACATCTATTTATATTTATTGATCCTTTCAATGATTAGCATAGCAATAATGAAGATGATATTGTTTACAATTGTAATTAAAAATGCGAAATTTCCTGGTGTTTGAATGAAACAAAATCATTTTCCTCGATAATACCAGTAATAAGACAAAAAAATATGTCAAGGATAATGCACCGGAAAAAAAAAATAAAAAATAAATAAATTCCATTAACCAATCGATAAAAATCACTTTGCTGCTACTAATGGCAATTGTCAATCAATGACGACACCATCCGTATCTAAAATCTAATTTTAGTATAGACTTGATAGTTTATTAATTTTTCCTCAATTGCTTGCCCTCTCGCAACTTCACTTATATCAACAATAAAACCAGCCGGATAATAATCGGCCCCATTGACCATCCACACGCATCATTCTCTATCGAGTTCAATGGAATTATACATAATAAAAATAAAAAACCCTTCGTTACAATCAAAGTCCCCTACCAATGTCCTATTTTCTTCCACTTTCAATTTTTCTACTCAACACCTTTTACAATCTCATTAGTGAAGTCAATAAAGTACATATTAATGACGCACAAGTGTCAATCCATACAATAAATATATAGAAATTGCAAATACATATTATTTCACATCATAGTGTTTATGAAAATATAAAATAAACGAAGGTGGTGAAATGAAAATATTTGACGAGCATGATAAATTACACTGTCAAGCAGGTTGAAATTCCACAGCGTTCACTTTACATTCTCTCATATATATCTTCAATATATCAGCACGACACAATAACACCATTGCCCATGGATTCTCAATCTATATTACATAACCTTCATCACATTGCCCCCGTCACGATAAATAAAACAAAATAAAAGAAATAAGTTAACCTGGATGGGGAGGGGCAACCCGACTGTCTCTATGTATTGAGAATACAACGTGATATCACAAGAAGTCTCTTTAAATATAATACACCGCATTGTAAAGCAATAAGCAATGCACACACACACACACATAACTATAAGACAGTATACCATGTAACATATGATTGCACAACTAAATGCATCAAGATACACATACATGAAGATTTACCACTATAGAAAGGCAGTTATGACAGTGTTTTGATTTTCTATTCAACTAACAACTCAACTATCCCTCCTTCCCTCTCCCCATTACCATATATATAACCATGAGTGTTTATATATGCGTGTGTTGTGCTGTCCATAATAGGTATGATGTGAGTGCTGACTATTGCTTACATGTTATATTGCTATTACTTGCAACAATGAAACAACAGAATCAACGAAAAATGGCATCGGTAAAACGAGAAGAGCCAACTGAGTATGAAATGATACAGGGACACAACAGGATTATATACGAATTTGTCGGTGGATTCGAATAAACTGGTGTACTATATATATATATATATATATATATGTATATATAGATGAAACGACCAAAGCAAGTTGGCAGCACCGAACGTGACCGAAGTCACTGGCGAATGTAAGTTGAAATGAGTGGGGAATGGAATCACAGTAGAGAGGCAACACCACCAACTAAATGGCTGTTGGTGGGGAACAGTGTCAGCGGTGATAACACACGAGACAGTGCTGTTATACACACGTATATATGTGTGTGTGTGTGTGTATACGCAAGTGTAACGCACACATTAATGTTGAATACTGTACGGGGACCACAGTGGAAGTTATGTATCAGACAAGATCCAACAACAAAGCCTACTGGTGGTGGCTGCCGATGGTGCTGGTGCTGCTGCTGCTGGTGTTGGTGGTGGCTATTTGCTGATGGTGGTGCTAGTGTTTATTGGCTATGGTCTAGTGTTACTTTGCGTGTCCCGATTTTACAGACCGCGCGCGCGCTACTCAGTTCGCACGAGGTCTGCAATCAGGCAACACATATGATTTTATAAATAATTATTAACGCGCGCGATTTTTGCGGTATATTTTTCATATTTATTTGTGTATATGCGATATATAAAGTGTGTTATTGTGATTACGCGTGTGCTATTTGTCATTATTATCATAATGATTGTTATTATTATTAAATAAATGTGAGTTTGGTATTTATTTGGATTTGTTGTTGGCTGTAATGGTGTTACAGTGTGACAAATTGATTGTGGAAATAATGCGAGACACATATATATATATATATATATATATATATACATATTTTTTCATAGAGGGGATTGAGATGGAGAAAATTGTTTGTTTACACCTGTGTTTTTATTCGTCTTTGTTGTGGCTACTCCGGAATTTACGGAAGTCTTTTCATTATATAGCTTTGTGATGATTTATATATATAAATATATATATAGGGATTGGTGGTTTTTTTTCTTCTCGCGCGTGCGATTGTGTCACGATTGATTGTATGAATATTTATCAGCGTACATGAGAGAAGAAAATGCCAAGACATGAATTATAAATATATATATATATATTGCAGAATACTTTTTATTTTTTATTTTTTGCTGTGTAGAGAAAAAAAAATCGTGATGAAATGAAATTTGTGGGCGAGTCGGGGGGATAGAAATTTGCAGAGCTATATCGTGAGATGTTTTGTATTCTTATAAAAGTGTGTGTGTGTGTGTGGCGTGACGAACGAAAAAATGCAATCCCCCTCCCCATTCGTATATGTGTGTGTGTGTGTGTGTGTCCTTGATGTCACACGATATATATTCGCTTGAGAGAATGATTACGTGCTTGAGAATATCATAAATTGTGCCACAATGTTAATTCAATTATACTAATAATATTAGGAAAAATAAAATGGCGAGGAGTTATTTGAAGAATTTTCCTTATTGTCTTTCTTATAAAATTTCACACGTGTCAGAAGTATAAGTACTTGAATTTAAATAACGCTAATTTATTATGTGAAATAATGTGAAGTGCTCAATCGCTATCAGATAATTCTTATCACACATTTACTATTTATTCATTCATTAGTATATATTGATATTTGTTTTCTTTTTTTTCTTTTTTTTTTCGTCTAATATTTACTCCTTTTTACTGCTGCATTTTTATATCATGTATTGGAAAATAACTGCGATGCACTATTTTTTATTTTTTATTTTTTAAATTGCATGATAGCGAAGAGGGATAGGTGAATCGAGTCATCATTTTCATGATGTCACGGATGTGGAAGATTGGTTTGTCTTCCATCACAGTTGACTGTGAAATATATATATACTCACACACATTTTTGTGTTTAAATATATATGTGTGTATGTGTGGGTGCGCTAGTCAATTGATATGAACGTTATATATTCATTGTGTGGTCGCATCACTTTTGTTTCGTTCTATTACTGAATTGCATGCGAAATAATTGACAATTATACAGTCTATCGCATACTATGTTGCTGCGGTCATACTAATTTTATAATTCCACACCAATGAGTCACATGGAAAATTTTATCATTTAAAAAAAATATATTTATATAATAATAATGATATTGCATTTAAAAAATTTTCATTATTCTATCATAGTGTTAATTCTATTCTTGAATATTGACAGGCATTAAATCATTATAAATTCAAAATTGTTATAATTAAATTATATATATGTATATATATACGTGTAATATGTTTGAGTATTTTGAATCATAAAAGATAATACCACTAAATCTAAAAATATATTAATCTTGCATTCCAATATTTTGCTTACAAATAATTTATCGTCAATTATTTCTGCATCGATAAAACAGAGGTTGGGGTGGCTTCTGTGTGTATTTATAAACAGTAATATCAATGATATATTTGGGTAACAATGAAACAATAATACGAATTTGGAAATAGTTTTAATGCACCATTGTATAAAATATTGTTTTTACATAATTATATAACATTTTTATTTGATCGCCAATAAGATTACTAATTGGTATATTTAGATATGTTAATTTATAAATTTGTTTTATTATTGATTGAGAATAAGATACGGGAATACAGCGAAACGTCAATACAATTGTATTTATATATATATATATATTTGCAATATTTATTTATCAATTGATAAATATGTGTATAGGGGAAAAAAAATATGTAGGAGTGAAATTGACACAACATAAAAACTTTCCATTCATCGTACATTTATTTACTTGTTTATTCATTTATTTATTTATTTATTTTTCTCCTACGGCCTGAAATAAATATTTTATTTTTAATTTTATATACACGCGCATTATTTCCACATGCAATTATGTCAAAAATAAATCCCGGAAAGCAACAAATAAATTGAGAAAAATCGAAGAAATAAATATCGAACGATTTTATTGTTATGCCTTTGACTATATATATATATCAATATGTACATACATAGTCAAACAAACATATTTATATATATATATATGCTTGTATGTATGTACGTAGACGTCATCGATAAGACTTACGTCATAAAATTTAACCTCGAATTATCATATGGCAATCGGTACTTGTTCGATAGTGCCTCATCTGTCTAACCTCACCTTTTATGTTTAACTCTCTCTCTCTCTTTCTCTCTGTTCAACTGTATTTCTTCTTCTATACATTATTACCATTTCCACCTACATATACACATGTCTAATTAACATACTATAATGCAACGGGGCATTTTTTTACACGTGTAATATTCCAATTGTCATTGGCAGCAACATAAAACATCGATATTTGCGATTGATGTAAAGTCATATTTAGGTGTTTCAATTTATTTAAATTCGTAGCTGAAGTGTGGCCGAATATTAATTGAAAGGGAAAACAAAAAAAAAAAAAAAAAAAAAAACTGGAAATGAATTAGTGGGGAAATAGTTATAATACCAATTCAATTGTGTCGTACAGCCAAAGGTGCACATCGATAAAAATTCATGTGGATTGAATATATACAAAGAGGAGTAGGGTAAAGAGGGGAATAATAAAGTGAAGTATATTGCAATTGTTTATTGTGACAATGTATGTGATGGAGTCGGGTGGCCATCGTGTGGCACCGACATCCGGCAATCGCGTGAAAAAAGTTGATTACAAGACAACAAATGACAGTGTCAATAATGAGAGAACTGGTAGTGGCGGGGGTGGTGGTGGTGGCGGAACTCATATCGCTGCGACAGTTAAAAATACTGTGAGACGTTTGTTACGGCGTACAAAGAGCCATCGTGAAACAGCATCTGTTTATCCAGCATCAATAACACCAACGACTACAACAACAACAGCAACCACAATAACAGCAGCGTCAACGACACCAAAGGGAGCAGTTAAATCTACGTCAATTAATACAAATGTTGCTAAGACAGTGGCAATTAAAAGTATCAATGTTAATTCAAATGACGGTAAAGTTAGACGATCTCAACAGCAACAGCATCAACACCAACTACCACCGCCAGCGCCATCGTCACAATTTTCAACTGTACGTGAGAGTGCACGTGTCAATAGACGCTATTCAAAAATACGTACAAGACTTCAGGTAAGAGACAGATGAAAATAAAAAAAAGATAAGAAAAATGTGATAGAGACGGGGAAATGTTGATAATGATGTTGACGACTCAGCTGATTCATTTTTAATTGAGTGTCATGTGATGGTATTACACATGCCCTCCAGTTAGTTCACTATAAATTTTTTTTTTTTTTTTCCTTTTTTCAATGTATTATTTGGATCATTGTTGGAATTAATAGTTTTTGTATTTTGTTGGACACTCGGGTGAGGTTGTTCAATACTACGTAATGCGATTTGAACAGTCATCGAGGAAATACATCTTAATTGGTAACAGGGCAATTATATATGATACGTTGTTCATAATTTTTTTATAGTAAATTTGTTTCAATGTGATGTGTGTCATATTTATTGATAGAACAATAAATTTTTGTGCGTTGTACTATTTTTAATAGTGATGATTATTGATAAAGTATGATTTTAAAGAAAATGGAATGAATATATTCGTTTGTAAGTGAATATGTTTTACTTATATTTTGTGAATTCTCCGTGAATTGGATCCAATAATTGGATTGATTCATTGGTTGGCGACATTTATTCAAAGTTGTTTTTAATATTTCAAGGTGAATTTTTGGATGTTTTATTCAATATCATCGGAACTATTATTGTGTCTAAATGGAAGTTGGACTATAATGACACATTTCTTTTTTTTTTTTTTTTTCAATGCCATCTAACTGACGTGCGGGTTTAGTTAATTGCGTTGTTATATCGGTGCCATTCTACAGACAGATATTTTATCATTTTGGTATACCTTAATTTTCTGATGTTAAACACAATGGGTTTAGTTTTCCTAATGCAATTAAAATTATTTATATTTTTTTTTCTTTCAATGACAAAACAATTAACTCTAGGACGTTACACTAAAAATAAACATCATAACGAATATTAATTTGAATCCGGCACTGTATTGCACTCGTGTTTATAGAATAATTTGATTACATTTGTGTATGACTTTTTTTTAATTATGACACCATCAATAAAATCCATGCAATGACGAAACAATTTATTTCTTGTTTCATTCATGAGCATTCGCTTTTATTGAACTGTAACACTTCTATTTCATTCATATAAATTATATTTTTATTGACAATACACAAAAAATTTATATTTATAGATGCAAAGATTTTATCTAATCGTATTTGCATGTGGTACGAAAAAGATCAATATCATTGATAATTTTCTCATTTTTATCTTATCTATTGTGATCTCATTAATACGTAAAAGACTTCAATCTAATGATTTAATTTTATACTTTCATTTGGCCATTACGCCATTGTCAATTATATCCCATTTACTGTACATATATATCGCGTAATAGTAAACAAAAAAAATTATATATATATCATGCCAATGATGAAACCGTAATTCACCACTGAAAAAAAAAAAAAAGAAATAAATACCCACAAATAAAATATCGAATATCAGTAGCAAAAACAGGTCGCAATCGACAATTGAAACATGACAAAATTTATCTGTGTAAAAAATACGTAATAATATTATTCAAATAAAAATATTTTATGTTATCCACACATTATTGCATTGTTGCTAATTAAACCGAGTAAAAGAAAGAATAATAATAATAATAATAATAATAATAATAATAGAATATAGAAAGGAAAGATGAATACACAAATACAGTTGCATTGAAAATAAAATATAATCATTTCAAAGGTAAATTATTATCGGCAATACTGATCTATCTATATAGGAATCTTTTCACCGGCTTCTCCCTTTCACTATGTCCGCCATGAAATTGTGCCTCGGGTATATTACATGCAATGGCGTAGCCAGCTGACTATATTGAATAGAATCGGCGAAATACAATGAAACAAAGAAAAAGGTATAATAAGTTAATGCAAAATACCACTTTGGTATCATCTCGTCTCACAACTTCTTTCACTTTCTTTTATGTTTTTTCCCTCTCTTTCTCTCTCTCCCACTCACATCTTCGTGTTGTCACGGTGTATGTGTACAGTGATTTGTAATTTATTTGGCGCTCCACTTGCAGGTGCATTATTCACATAAATACACCTGTGTATAAATGTGTTTGCAAACTTGGTCTAAAGTAACTATCAGGGCGCGAGACAAGAGAGTGTTCAACAGGTTCTTGCGCGCGCGCACACACACACACATATATATATATATATACAGAAATAAGCAATGTTCATATGTGTATATTTATAATATAAGTCATGAGTCTTTCACTGCAGACAATACTGTCTAAACAGCTTCCCTATTCATTGCAACCGTGCAAATTTCATAAATGAACATTTTTCTCTTTTTCTCTTTATTATTCTTTACTTTATTGTTAACCCCTCCCCTCCTTCATCAGGTCTTTTTTCATAATGACTTTGAGAACTCGTACGCAATATATGAGTCACGGATTTTCTCGATAATTTCCACGCATTCCAACGTCAACTAGGACTTTATGAGACAAAGAAATCATTTATATTTCCTTCAAGAAAAAATATGAAAAGTGTATATATACATGATTGAATGGGAATGTAACGTTACATTTCTTTAACAAGTGAAAAATTTTTTATGTCTTGGAATGTAAATGTTTCCTTTCTGTTTTTTTTATTTTTTCTATTTGTTTATTATGATGATTGCGTGAGAGGTAGAAAGAATTTTGAAAAATATAAATTGTTCACAATTGTCAACTATTAAATGTTGCATGAATAATGGCCATTCTCGTGTGTCATTTCATGACACTACTTCCATTCATGACAATGATTATTGAGATAAAAATTGTACGCGGACAAATATAAACTGGATGATGGAGGTTATATGCGTGAAATAGGTATAAACAATTTGGTGTATGTTGCAATATAGATATATATATATATATATATATATCAGTATACGTATTAACTTACTTACATATATACATAACATGTGCGATTATACCCTTGTATTTATTTATTAATATCCACTTGAAACTTTACAAACGTCTTAAATAATCGGTTACGTATCCATTGGCCTCGCAATAACCATCAAGTTTTAATCGCGCCGTGAAATATCTCTATTTAAATTTAACAAAATTATTTCTCAATTTTTAATTTATATGAATGACAGGCGTAAAGAGAAAAACAACCACTAAACTATCAACATTGAGGTATTTAATTTTTTTTTTTACAGTGAACTGCAGTTAAAAATACCTGCGTAAATTCACTATTTTCAGTTCTCACAAAGTTCAATTTTATGGACAATTATTCATATACAATAATTCTTTATAACAAAAACTTCATCAGTACTTTTTATTCCACAAACCCGTGAATGACTCGATACATATTTCATGTGGTATTTGTTTCCTATTTATTCTTTACAAATTCAATTGAAACTATTGACAAATTATAAATTGATAATGGACACGTTATGAAAAAAAAAAAATATATATATATATATAAAAATAATAAACTAATAAAATAATAATGAATTTTTATCACTGTTGTACAATAAAGTTTACGGAAATAATACACAATGTACACTCGTTGTCCACCTGTTTAATCAACTGCCTTTAGCACTTGTATAAATTTAGAATGCACTGATAAAAAAAAAAGTGTACATGAAGTTTTTTCACATGTCTACAATTAAATGATGGAGGTGGAACTTGTATAATAAACCCTCACTATGTCCGTTATTATTTTTTGTTACCATTACACTTTATCAATTATATAAATATGGAAATTTTCCCAATGTAAAATACATTGCACCCACATTGTGAAACAATGTTCATATTAATTACGCAGTTGATAAAATGTAAGAAAAAAAAAATAAAAAAAATAAAAGTGCGAGAGAGAAAAGAGGAGAGAGTAATGAGGAAAGAGAATTGAACGAATATTGTGAGGAGAATAAAAATAAACGCGAGAATATCAAGTAAGAATTGAAGTGATAAAAAACAAGTTTGTAGAACAATTGAATTTCTCCATTGCCACTTCACTTTTTTTTTTATATAAATTTCCTCTCGTGTTCCACTTCCTTTTTTTCTCCCTCTCTCTCTCTCTCTAATTTCATGACAGCAAGGCGCAATTACCGGTTGAACAAAACGATAATAGGGTTAAGAGTACAATGGCAATAGGCAGCTATTGCATGTTTGACAAATCACTCAAGTGTGTCTGGCTGTGCGTTAAACACAACTCAAAACGTATTCACTAACGGTGTATTATATAGTTACACTTATAGTGTTATACCTCCTTATATATATATATATCTATTTCTATGACGATTCATATTAACGAGAACGTGTGTATGGTGATACACCAGCTCAAGTTGCAAGAACAGTTTATAAAAATATATCGTGTCTTCATCTTGTTGCATGGTTTTTTTTTTCTTTTCTTCAATTTTCTGTTTTCTTCATAGAAATATTCCCCAACGGAAACTCCACTGACCCGATAATTGAATCCAATACATAAACACACTCAGTGTGATACGGTAGAGAGATCTGACTTCTCAACATATATATATATTTTTTTTTTATTTATACTGGGTGTACAAACCTGGCTATGACGCACTCCAATAAACATGCAGAACTGCCTTTAGTGGCATTCAAAGTAGGTTTACATTGATAATAATATTTATTTTATTTTTTTTCGTCCTCTCTTCCTTTCGTTCTTTTTTTTTTTTTTTTCTCTGTTGTCGTTTTTGTCCAGTTGCAATATATATCGTCAGACCCCCTCCCCCGGCAAAACAAATCATAAAAAGAAAGGAAATAAGTTTATGAAATGAGGCAAAAGGAAAAGAGTGAAAAATTAAAAAATCCAGATTGGCCAAAATATATTTCTAAAGTTGATTTAACATTGACATATCATTAAATACAAATCAAGTGTGTATCAATATTTATTTCGTTGAATAATGATGTATGTCTGATGTCACAGTGAAAATATATGAAATGTAAATGTTTTACTATCAGATCGTATGAAATTTATATCACTTTGAATATACATATTGTATCGTAATTCAAACACATTTTATTGTATTATATTGCATAGAATTTATTATCTATACAAGCAAGTTTGCAGTTTGTATCAACTAAAACACCACTTTGTTGTCGTCTTGTGGGCGTTTTACATAAATTTCAAATAATAAAAGTGAACATATATTTCATGTAAAGAGTGATAGATAAATATACTCACGTGATTGCTGTATTTCTCTGCCTCTTACCACTTTGTATCTCATTCTATTTTACTTCTTGTTGTCTCTTTTACATATCCATGCATGCATGAATACATAAATATATATATATATAAAGGAGTAATATGAAGGCCGCGTGTACGCGATACAGTTGGTGGATCCCAGAGCTCTTTACCGATTGGTGAACACTCACTGTCGCCACCTGACGGTAGTAATGTTAAAAGCCCCTTGATGGCATGAGTCGTTCCATTGGTTATGACTCTGTGTGTGATCACGACGCACACACCCATGTACGTCGTGATCATCCCATCTGTTACATTCAATCAAAAATCAAATAATATTTAACACTTTTCTTTTCTTTTTTTTTTTTCTTCTTTTTTTTTTATACATCCAAACAACAATAAAATAATGTAAAATTATTGCAAACAATTGCCCCTACGGCGACTTACATGAAACAAAAATTGTTGTAATTGTATCGTTATATGTTTGGAAACGCGAGTGAAAATATTTGAAATAGATGAAAAATAATGATGGAAAATATTCAGATTGTGAATAGCATATACACAATGTAAGAATAAAGTGATTGGAGATATATCGGGTGTGATCTGTGAACATCACGTGTTCCATTGCTGCCACCATAGTGCGCTTGTCACTGATTACATAATATATATATATACACACACACATATATACATATATATATGTATGGTAAAACGGAAGCGGAAGGAGTGTCATGGCGAATACTTAAAAAAAAAAAGTTGTCGCAGCAATCAAAACCCGTTCATTTCATCTCCACTGTGAATGAGTCATAGAATGAACAATTTTGATTAATATCATTAGCAATTATTATTTTATATATATATATATATATATATACCGATGAGAGAAATTTATAATGAGGAAATTGTTTAAGATATTAAATTCATCTGTTTATTTTACGGAAGTGGAATAAAATGGTTTCCTTTATTGTTGAACGTTTGTAATCTTCGATGCGAGACCAAACCAAGTCCTGGTGAATTTTTTATGTATATATATATATATATATATATATCAGGAGCAATTGTGTTGGCGGCCATTGGTCGCGTGTTGATATAGAGAGGAGACTCCACTCTTTTACACCGGTGTGATTATATGTATATATGTATGTATGTATTCATATCTCTTTTCAATCTCTTGTTTTGCGGCACAACCAAACGGAGAGACAGTTGTTTCAAACTTTCATTTTTATCCAGAAGGAAGCGTGGGTGTTCGAGCGAGTTGTTTGACGTGTTGCGATTGAAAAACGCAGGAGAGAAGAGACAGTCTGTAATGTGGTAGCAGTAGTGTTAATGTTCATTTTTTTATATGTGTATTTGTGTGTGTTGGTTAGTGGCGTATGGAGGTTAGAGACTTTCTAAGCGTATTGCATGTTGACGGTTTGGAGCAGTGAGACGCGTGTGTTCATTCGTGAAACAACACGAAAAATTTTTAATGCAATACAATGAATGTGATTGCAGTTGCAGTGGAGGAAATAACAAGAAAAAATTATTGATAGTGCAGTTATAATAATAATATTAATTAATATTGTTGATTGAATTGTGGTGGAATATTAATTGATTGTGGTTTTGTGTTTTATATTTTATATGAAAAGTTATCGGTGGGGGAAAATAATGATTGTTGTGATTACAGTAGGAAAATAATAAATTTTATTTATTTATTATTTTTTTTATTTTTTTATTTTTTTCTTTTTTTTTTTGTTGCTATATTGAGCACAGGAATATATTTATGGCAGGCAATAAATAGCGATATATAGTCGATAATACAAAGCGGATTAACGGCGATTGACTCAGAGAGAAAAAAAAATTATGGTAGTTATACACGTGAATAAAAGTATTTGTGTTTTGTGTAAAATTCATTGTAAAATGGCTATCGTCAGCTTGGTAACAACACACTATAAAAGGTTAAACACCTCAGCAATTCTCTTTTACTGTTTCTTTTTTTTTCTTCTCTGTTTTTCCTATTCGTTTTTTTTTTTTTTTCTTTTTGGAGCTCTTTGCTTTTTGTTTATTTGATCTTTTCTTGGTTTTATTATTCGATTTTATTTTATTTTGTTTCTCTTTCTCAAGTCGTGACAAAGATTGGGGGGGCATCTTTGCAATATGATCGTCGCAGTTCTTTTTTTTTTTTTTTTTTTTTTCACTGTCATTCAAACAGATCACTGCTGTATCAGTTTCACAGGCTGATTCATTTTTCGGGAAGGTAACGGGAAAATATGGAACAGTAATAAAAATTATAATATGGTTAAATTGCTACTTTAATTTTATCCATTTTTCCCCCTCGCCATTATTTTTCACGATCATGAACATGTACCGTGCTATGAGTCATATCCGATTTATACATACATACATACATACATATATATATATAGATATTTATATGTGTTCTTGTTCTTTCTTGACCATCATCCTGTATATCGGTTGGATCAACCTACCACGCAATCCAACCGAAGCCGACACTCGTGAATCCTCAATCGTGACTCACGCATAATTCCACTTGGTCTCACCGCTCCCTTTTCTTCTCTTCCGTCTTTGCCTTCTCTTTCTTCGTCTTCTTCTTCTTCTTCTTCAACTTTTTTTTTTTTTTTTTTTTTTTATTTCTCTTGCCCATTCTTTTTCTCCCTTTTTTGGCCGTGACTTCACAATGTGTCTGTAAACTTCGAGTCGACGATCGGTAGCCCCCAGAAAGACAAGCCCGACCGGATGCACAGTGTGCACTAGATAGAAACGACCAACTACCTACATAATTATATGTATAAATAACAATATATATATGTGTGTGTGTGTGTGTGTGTATGAAAATGTCGCGTGATGTTGTACAGCTGAGCATTGTAAATGAATATATATTAATGAACAGTTAATAATTAAATTTTATTTCGATGGAAAAATAATTATGAATTGTTATTGATATTTTTGTTTTCAATTTTTTGAGTTGATTTTGCGACGTAATGCTGCTTGTGATCATTCAAATGGTTGTATATTGAGGCATATCATGTGGAAAAAAATATAAAAGAGAAAAAAAATTACAATTATTGACTATCCCGGGCTTATCAGCAGCTGACGCTGATAAGAAGAATCGGTACAATGAAGCTTGACTATCGTGCGCTCACTTAATATAACAATTCCATATGAGCAAAGCGGATTGAAAGGAGAGTCTTTGGAGTTTTTTTTTTTTTTTTTTTTTTTTTTTTCTCCCGGTTGCATATTAGTCATTGATGCCAAGTCACACATCATTCACATTTTAATATTGCAATAATACAATTTTTCACACTTGCTTTATCGTATTGATAGATAAATTAATGTGAGATAAATATTAATTATAAATGTGATGGGTCATCGATGTTTATAAAAATTCAGATGATATTCAAAATAATATTTTATAATGGAGTAATATTAAAGGCGATTCACTTTCATTTACTCTCACTCTTCACATGATAATGCAATATAATATTTTTGAGTTTAATAATAATATATATATATATATATGTATATCAATCGTTGATTATTTGTCGTAATAATGTTGAAGGCACTCGCGCTTGATTCAACAGAGATAAGAGACATTTATTGAACGAGGCCGAAACATCCCACACGACGCGAGCGTCAAACTTTTTTATTTTCCCTCTTCTTGGCTTATTATGTTTCTTATGTAATATTATTTATTCATATGTATATATATATATTTTTTTATCTTTTCATTACATTATTATTTGTGGGTGAGTTGTACCTGTTGCTTTGTCGTTTAACTCCGCTTATTTTTTTATTCTGTCTTACGATTTTAATCGTCTGCATATATTTATGCACACACACACACACACACACACACACACACACACACACACACACACACACACACACACACACACACACACACTGTGGTGAAAGGACAAAACGGCAAGAAAAGAATAGATAATGAAAAAAAAAAAAAAAAAAAAAGAATTAAACAATAATGGGAAATCGTGTTTGCATTGTCGACAAATAATAATTGTCTGCTGCCTTTGGTGATTGTATTGAAGGTGACGTTGATTAGTGGACAACATTCTTTATTCGTGTGTTCCTTTTCGACAGAGTCCACACTACCTTTTGGACTGAACATCTGCGTGGAAAGTGAATTTGAGAAGCTACACAGCAAGAAGGTGAATCATAAATGAATAAATAAATGAATAAATGAATGAATAAAGGAAAAGAAGAAAAGAATTCATACCAATTGCTGATAATCCAATTATTCAAATAGATATAAATACTTTTATTGAAAGGGTATATATATAAATATATATACACAATATTAATATGGCTGATCGTGATAATAATGTGATTGGACGAATTCAATTGGGGCGCAATTCCATTGGTCCAACTAGAAAAACACTTGTGACAGTTGGCGCGCGTGCGAGTCACGAACATGGCGGCCGTCAGGACAAAGAACGTGCTACATCGCCGGCGCATGAAAATCTTAAGCAATGGGAATTAATTGAGGGTGATCGTGGATTGAGAGTTGTTGAGAAACGGACAACAAGTGTACCAATTAGAAGTATTAAAAGTTATGCAGCACCACCGCCGCCGCTATCATCAAAACGTCCAGCCAACACTGTAGACCATGATAAAAATTTATTGGACGAAGAGATGGCGCGAAAATTCAAAGCATTTGAGCGATCAAGCATTGTTCAAGCTGTGAAATTAACCGATAATGCAACTGATGGCAATGATAATGAAAATAATATTAATGATAATGAAAATCCAATTGCATTGAATGCAATATTGCAAAATAAAAATGGTGCACAGTCCATAAAAAGTACAGATATGTTGGATCAGCTGGAGCGACAAGTAAAAGCCATCGAAATGGGAACAATTGCGGCGCAAACGAAGCTGCGCGACAGTACAGACTTGGAGCCTGAGATACAGCTGCGTTATCGAGAGCACGAGGACCTGTTGAACAACGTCACCGACGATGAAGCCGAGGGGTAAATTAATCATTATATATTTTTCTTCATCGATTGTTGTTCACTCTCTCTCAATTTTTTCTTTTCTTTTCTATTCTTTTTTTTCTACTTTTATTTTTTTCTTTGTTAATTAGTTTATTTCTTTATTGAACTCAAATTCCATGCAATATGAACAGAAATAAAGAATAATGGGCAATCCATTAGATAAAATTAAATTGGATATTGTAATGATATTTCGCAATGAATAAAATGAATCAAAAGGGCGTCGATGTTACAACGAGGTGAGGCGACAAGAAATTCCACGGGCAATGCAGCAATAAAGCGGCCACCAGTTAAATTATCAAGAACATCATCGGACACAAGGCGTTGTCAGGACATGGAAATGCCATTGAGAGTGCAATCACGGGCCCAACAACAGCTAACACGAACAACTGCTGTCAAGCCAGTTATTATAAAAAAAGATGATGGTGGCGGAGGAGGAGGAGGTGGTGGTGGTCATCATCGTGTTGATGGACCACTCAGACCGCTCACAGACATCATGCAGAGAGCCATACATGGCTCCAGTCACAAGAAGGTATTGAAAATAAAAAAATAAACAACCAAACAAACAATACAAACGAACGTAAAAGATTAAATTATTCACCAATTAATTTCGACAATGAGATGCATTAGATAATATTATTTTCTACTATTAAATAAATCTCTTTTTATATTGTAATTGTTTAAAATTATTTGACTCATCGATGATGTACCAATGTATTTCTGTTTAGTATGAATGTGATACAGAGTCTTGACAACTGGGATGCGATATATATATATATATATATATTCAGGTTTAATAATTGGCTGCTACGCGAAACAGCTGACCAAATGTCAAAGTTTTGCGCGGCATTACTCCCCCTCAGCCAAATTATCAGTGGTGATATTGCTGATGATGTTAATAGGGATGCGTCGTTGTTATCTGTGTTGAATTTTGAGAAGGGGTGTATCATAATGGCGCATGCGTTTTTGTTAGAGAACAAACGGACAGCCGCAAAGGATAGTGGAAGTGAATCGGGGGTGGATGGATTTGTAGGTTGTAGTAGTAGTGGTGGTGGTGGTGGTGGTGGTGGTGTTGGTTTCGCGCACCAGTTTGCCATGGTGGCGGGAGTGGCGTCATGTATTGATTCTCCCTTTTCATCCCTTGGGCCGAGCGCGCGAGCAAATACACAGTTTCGTTTCTCGATGGTATCGTCGTTGTCTCTCCGTTAGAAGCGAAAAAAAAAATAAATAAAAACGAAGAAGAAGAAGAAATTACAGTGTCACTCTTGGTTCTGTGCAAGTATTGAAGTGTAGAAAATACATGACAGCACACAATTGATAATACAAAAATGGCTCTATGATTTTTCATTCAACTTTTAATTCTCAACTTTGTGACAAGTTGTTTTAATTAAATTAGTTGAATTGTGCTGTTTGATTCTACATTTTTATTTGAGTGAAAAAAATGTTGTTGTATTGTAAATTATGTTGATGTTGAATTGCACTGAAGTGAAATAAAGATTAATATATAATTGTGCTCGTGACAGTTTATTTTATATTCCATTAATGAAATATAAATGTTGAATTGGCAAATGCCAGAGATGATAAATGAGGGATGGGTCATTGATGTTGGTGTGCATTTTGTGATCAAGAAGGGACATTAATACATTTTTTATTATGACTTGGATTAATTTGTTGACGTCGCGAATAAGTTCAAAATTTCGTGTGTGGATTGTGTTACTTTGGTGGAATAGTGATAGGACTTTATGCAACTTTATTCGACCGGTTGCTTGTTGTCAAGCGACTACGTCAACTCCATTTAAACTCCATATTCACGATTGATTAAATTTCATCTTGAATATTTTCGTTTAGTGACGACAATAATTTACTCGATTTCGAATCATTCGCCTTATCATCAGTCATAATTGAATCATTGTTAAGTGTAATGTGTCGAACAGGTTTATTAATACAATATATTTGTTGCGTACTGTGATGCGAGACAAGATTGAAGTGATTAATTGATTGATTGATTAATTAATTTCTCTTGTATTTACGGCTTTGAACAATGTTCTGGAGACGTGTTACACAAGTGACTCGTGTTCGCTTAATGAATGGATCCTTTATGACAATATTTTATTGACTTTTGACTTTCATCCAAAGTGAAAAGGGAGACAAGGAGGAAATAAACAATAATATGAAAATCAATTGTGTATGTGTTGATATTTTATGAAAGAAATTAGAATAGATTTATGACATAATTGACCAATTGAAAGGCATTAAGAAAAGAAAAATGCCAATGCACTTTGGGCAGTGAAGTTTTATACTCTAGAGAGGATTAATTACAAATAAAACTGGCGGCTTCTAAGGTCGCCGCTGTGACCTCTTGCAAGATGGTCGGCCGCGGTCTACTCAGGGTAATGAAAAATTAAAAATTAAAATGTATTTTTATTTTCATCCATTTGAGTTGATGTTACAGTGGCAAAATAATAACGACAATAATGGCAAATTTAATAAATATCTCTGTTCATTATTTTTCGTGTTCGATAAATAATCTTGATGCACGTTCACGACGCAGTTGCAATTCCATTAATAAATAAAACAAAACGGCTGAGTGAGAGAGATAGAACGGGTAGAAAAAACAAAAAACTGTTGACTATCCTCTCTATTTGCTCGAGTTTAAACGAACCTCAATTAATTCTATCAACAATGAGTTCCGTGCGGTTACTCAATAGCATTATGTGTGCTTACAATTTCATTATTTAATGCTTTAAATGTACATATATATGCACACATTTGAATGATGAAATAAAAAACATTTTAGTATATATCTTTTGTGATGACAGTGGCATATGAAATTATTGAATTATTTTCAAAATTTCCTCGAATTTGAAAACATCCGACAAATTTATTGTCACCATTTTTTATTTTATAATTCAATATAATTATGACGTGTCCACCATATTAAATGATTCATGTTGAGTCGTATGCATCATATTTATCTATATATATATATATATATATATATATATATATATATATTATATGTGTGAATTTTTTTTTATTTTTTTTTATGTAAGGTGAAGTAGCCGGTAGTAATTTTTGCTTTTGTGTTATTTTATTTAGACAGATGGCGTGGGAGTGTCGAGCAGCGGTGGT
The DNA here is from genome assembly GCA_910591685.1 of Galerucella tenella. Classification (NCBI taxonomy): domain Eukaryota; kingdom Metazoa; phylum Arthropoda; class Insecta; order Coleoptera; family Chrysomelidae; genus Galerucella; species Galerucella tenella. Next base: position 25,457 of record CAJUYH010000648.1, read on the forward strand.
CGGTTCTCATCACGAAGCCGAACCTCCGAAGAACCGCACATTGGCAAATACAAACTATTGAAAACAATTGGCAAAGGAAACTTTGCTAAAGTCAAACTTGCCAAGCATGTACCGACTGGAAAAGAGGTCGCTATCAAGATCATTGACAAGACCCAACTTAATCCAAGCAGTCTTCAAAAGGTACTGTTATTATTTTTAATTTTCATTTCATATGATAGTATTTAATTTATATAATGAAGAATGGATTGGACGTTACTAGTAGTGGAAATTGTTGCAGTGTGGTGACAATTGACTACATTTCCTATACTGTTATTTTTTCAATTTTTTTTTGTTTCATGCTACTGCAGCTGTTCCGTGAAGTGAGGATAATGAAGATGCTCGATCATCCGAATATAGTGAAATTATTTCAAGTTATTGAAACTGAAAAGACGTTGTACCTGGTAATGGAATATGCAAGTGGTGGCGAAGTATTTGATTACTTGGTATTGCATGGTAGAATGAAAGAAAAGGAGGCAAGAGCTAAATTCAGGCAAATTGTCTCGGCTGTGCAATACTGCCACCAAAAGAAAATAATACATAGGGATTTGAAAGCGGAAAATCTTCTATTAGACAGTGAAATGAATATTAAAATTGCTGATTTTGGATTCAGTAATGAATTCACACCGGGTAATAAATTAGATACATTCTGTGGCTCACCACCGTACGCGGCGCCAGAATTATTTCAAGGTAAATCATCAACTTAAGTTCTATTATCATTCGTTGGAAGGAACGAATAATAACAATAATAAATTTTTTTATCATGTATATTTTCCGTCCTCTCATCCTTTTGGTGCGTTTGTTTTTTTTTTATTTTTTTTTTTTTTAGGTAAAAAATATGACGGACCCGAGGTGGATGTCTGGTCGCTTGGTGTAATTCTCTATACATTAGTGTCTGGTTCATTGCCATTTGATGGCTCGACATTAAGGGAATTAAGAGAGCGGGTGTTACGTGGAAAATATCGAATTCCATTTTATATGTCAACTGATTGTGAAAATTTATTGAAGAAGTTTTTGGTGCTCAATCCAACAAAGCGGGCCTCATTAGAGGTACGTGGTGATAAGGTTCGGGTGTAATATTTTTCTACCTGATTTGCTTTATCAGTAAAGTCATTGATAAAAAATATTACGCACTCATTATTTGTTAATTTTATGTTTAATTTTGTTTCTTTTATTTTTTTTTTTATTTTTTATTTATTTATTTTTTTTCTATATAGAACATAATGAAGGATAAATGGATGAATATGGGTTATGAAGATGACGAATTGAAACCGTACTTAGAACCAGAACCCGATTACAAGGACCACAAGAGGATAGGTGAGTCTGCCAGTATGTACATAACATTTATTATCTATTTAATATGCAAGTTGTCCCATTAATTTACTCTTCTTTTTATCAATAAATTGCTCAATGATACGGATAAAAGAAAAAAAAAGTAAATAATTGTTGAATGTATCAGATTTCACTAATACAATTCAACTATGCATTATATTAATACGCGGATACCATCAGACATGATGGTAGTTCACCACAAATAATAAAATATTTACGTGAACGAGTAATACAAAAATTAATAAGTGACATCATCGAATTCGAATACATCTGTTTTAGATGTTTGACAAGTTGATGTTGGTAGACTTTGTAATGGAATATTACTGAGCAATATTTGAGCTCAAAAAAAACAAATGAGGAAATAAATTAGTGGCAGTAGTGTAGTAATAGTTGTGGCAGTAGTAGAAGTAGTAGTAGTAGTAGTAATATTAGTAATAATAATAGAAGTCGTAAAAGTAGCAGTAATGAAAAGAAATGAATATATATATTGGCCAATTGTTTTGATTGAATTTGACTATGCCTCTCGCGCGTTTTTTCTTCCTTAATTGCAGAAGCCCTCGCCATTTTGGGTTATACACGAAGTGAAATTGAGGATTCCCTGGGTCAGGCCAAGTATGACGATGTATTTGCTACGTATCTATTGCTTGGCCGTAAAACTACCGATGTAAGAATGCGAAAATATGTATCCTACAATTATTTCATTCATTTTTAGTTTAATTATATATTTTATTTGATGTTTAATTTTTAGCCTGAAAGTGATGGCTCGAGATCGGGCAGCTCATTGTCACTACGCAACATTCCGCCACAAGTTGGTTCAGGTGGTGGGAGCGGAAGTGGCGGTGGCACTGGCGGAACAGTACAAAGTCCATCACATAGAGGTGTACATCGGAGTATTTCCGCAAGCAATGCTAAACCCAGTAGACGTGCTTCCTCTGGTGGTGAAACTCTTCGTAAGTCCTTTGCAACCGACTAAAAAATTAATTATTCTGCATAATGCACTGTTTAATTTATCTGTTGTAATATTTTTAATAACGGTGGAAATAATTGAAATAATTTGTCTTGAACAAATTCAATTGGAGAATGAATGAATAGAAGAAGAAGGGGTGAAAATATTTATTAATATTATCATCATATATAGCTGCACTATTATTGCTAACTTTATTATTGTTTTAATACAAACAATTGTGTATATGTGATACTATTTGCGTGTTGGGTACTATCGCGGTTATTGATTGATAGGCGGAGCACCAAGTCCAGGTAATGCAACGAATCACAATCATGCACCAGCTGTTACTGGTGGAACAACAGCAACCAGCGGTGGTAGTAATTTCAAACGACAAAATACCGTTGATGCGGCGACAATTAAAGAGAACAGTGCACGTGTATCGTCAACACGATCATCAGCGCCAAAAAATAGTCCGGGCCAACTCGATACCAGTGAGTTTATTTGCTCTCAGCTCATTATTGTGAGAGATCAAAGTTTTTATTTTATTTTTATTTTATTTTATTTCTATTATTTCGATGCGAAAGTTCGTTCAATTTAATTTTTTATTTTTTGCGAAAGAATGTGTGAATGAAAATTGGAGGCGAAATGAAGTTGAAGAAAAATAAATGTGCTGCTTCGGTGATATGAGCAAGTTTTGCGGAGATCCAAGCAATAATTTCTTTATTTTATTATTATTTTTTTTTTTTGCTACAATATTTTACACACAAACGTATTCGTTTACTTTTTCGCATTTTTTAAATATCATCAAGCTCTTTTTTTTACATACTCTTTGTTCCGTTGAATCACAATGAGAATTCGCTGCCCTCGGCTGTTCTTTCTGTTGTTCCTTGTGATTAAAAAGAAAAATACGTGTGAAGAAACAAATATTCGTGTATTATCTGCACTTCTATAGTACCAAATGTTTTTAATTCACTAGACGTCTCAATACAATAATTATCCGTTACTCATCACCAAAGTTTAACAAATAGTAGCAGTCACTAAATTCAATTTTTCCATTTAAATGTTGAATTAAAGAGAATTTTTTT
>CAJUYH010000648.1:33855-60626 GCA_910591685.1 Galerucella tenella
CACGACGAATTTGAAACAAAAAAAAAACGAAGAGAAGAAGAGAAAAAAGAAAGAAAAAAAATTGATATAAATTAAATTCTGTTTTCAATTTTGCTATTGATTTTTCTCATTTCAATACTTATTCTTTTTTTTTTTCTTCTTGTTTTTGACGTATACGTTGGTTTGTTTTGTGTTGAACCACATCTAATGAGGCTTGCAGTGAAAATGTTCATTCTAGGCGTCGGTACGAGTCCCGGTGGCAGAGGAAGAGTTGGAAAAAGCAATACAATTAATACTGGGGTAGGTGGTGTTCGACCTCTTACCTCACCTGCTCCAAGCTCTGTTGGTCGACGCAGTACCATTTCCTATGATCAAGCTAAAACATCATCATCATCAACGGAAAAAACTAATGACGTGCCCAGGTATTTATTTTCATTTTAATCCGTTGAATCAATTTCTACATTTACTATTACACATATTTTTCAAAGTCACACTATCCAACAATAAATTCTTGAAAATATTAATTATAAAATATATTCAATTCATTTATTCATATGAGTAATTTCTAAACAAGACAACAAAAAGATAATAATAACGAATGCATGATAAACAATTATAAACTTGGCACGTAAATTCTATGAACAAAACAAAAACGAATTAATAAATGATTTTTTCTTATTTTCTTTTTTTGATTATATCTGCAGTAGACACACAAAAATAATTAATTGATAAATTGTTAGTGAATTAGATTTATAGAGCAAAACGCGAAATTAAGTAGAGTATATATATATACTTATATATAATAGTATGTTTGATTACTGAAGGGTAAGAAAGTGTACATAGATATAAATCGATGACAGTGTGACATGAACGAAACTCAGTGAGATTATTTATATGTTGCATACGTTTATAAGCATGTTGGCTGCTGCCTGACAAAATATCATTATCAATTATCAATTCATAGTCACAGAGTGAGAGAGGCGAAGGGGGGAGTGAAATTTATTAGAACCACTAACTCTCCTTCATTCATTGGAATCACAATAATATATTTTTCACTAAAAAAGAAAAGAAAAGAAAAATCATTACATCATTTCTCTCGTTGCACTGAATAATTTCCTATGTGTTATCCATTCATTGTTCCCGCATATGTTCCAATAACACGTGACACATGTTACAATTAATTTCATCGGTGTTAAATAAAAAGTGAGTGAGCGAAATTGAAGGTGAAATGACTGAAACAATAAACAAGCAAACAAAAAAAAAATGATTTGCAAAATGGGGAATTGAATTAGTTTTGTGCACAGCTTGACCGAGGGCACTAGGCCAACACGTGGTCATATCAAGTCAGCCAGCATCAGTGCAAGTCACCGATCCTCGAGTGGTGTACCCCCGAGTGACCACTCTCTACTGGATAATCAGCCACGGAACGTTCACAACTCCTTACTAGCGACAGCTGATCCTCTTAGGCAGAGGTACAAGCTCACTCCCCAATTCGTTAAATCCTTTTTTTTTTATATATATTTTTTTTTTGCTCTTTCGTTCTAATGGAATTGGCACTACCAACGTCGACCACCCAAGACCCTAATGTATCTATCCTGCTGTTCGTTATATATATATATATGTATATATATACATACATATACATATTATCGTGATGTGGTACGACATTTAGTTTATAATCAATCCTTTTTTATATCTTATTTTTGTTTCTTTTTTTTTCTTCATTTTTTTTAACAAATATATATACTTATATGTTTCTTCGGCCACTAACTCTCTTGGGGAATCTACGTGTGTGTACTACGTGTTTTCGATGTTACTGACGAATTTGCAGGACAAGATCTCTTTTTCATTTTTGTTCATGTTACTTTTTGATTTCTCCAGGGCTTTTATCAAAGTCTGCGGGAATAGTTTTTTCATTTGAAGAAATGAATGATACTACACTTGATTATTCTGCAAATTAATTTCACGTAGGAAACTCTAGGATTGTTTCTGGTCATGATATTGTTACATTTGTATTACTATTTTGCCTTTAATACATTTAGTTTGTTGCATGTTTAATCATTTACTCATTCTATTTTTGTTTCATTTTATTATTTCATTCTATTGTTTGCTTCTGTATTCTCTCATTTACACAATCATGGAGTAATAAAAATTCATTTTCATCAATATTTCTACATCTTCATCAATCAAAATATATATATATATTGATAAAATAATTCATTAGTTTTATAAAAGCATGGGTGCTTTGAGAATAATTATTCGAATCTACTGAGCTTCGGCGAAACTTTCCAATTATTGGCATTAACGAAAGGACAAAATAGTCAATAATAAAATTTACAATTTAATACAAAATCGTTACACTTTCTCTCCATAAGCAGTTTTATTTATTCATTTGTCTATTTATTAAAATTTTTTTATTCAATGTATGCAGTTGAAGATTTCAATATTAGAATAATGTATATACGATGTAGGAGAAAAGAAATAGATATGAATTCATTTTTTTATCTTAAATATTTTTATATATTTTTCAAATTAATTTAATATCAATAAGAGATTTTCAATTGTCTATTTATTTATCCATTCTTTTAATAGTTTGGGAGTGTCACCCAGTAGCAGACTGGCAACACCCACAACGCCTGCATTTCCCAGAAATGTTCCAAGTCGTAGCACCTTCCATTCTGGTCAAAATCGGGCACAGCGAAACCATAATCAGGTTTGTAAATCTCCATTTATTTCACCATTAAAAATTACAAACAGTAGATAATTTTTGTCAATTATGTTTCAAATTTATCTCCTACTTTTTGATTTTTCCCCATCAACATTTTGAACAAGCGAAAATGCCTGTCACTCGCAATATCGACATGTCATAGGTTATATGGCGCAACCATCAATTTGCATTTTTTCCGGAAGCAATAGAAAAAACTTAATAACTTATCAGTGGTTAGAGGATTGTTGATGAAAATTTCAACAGTCATTGTTAACTTATGTCTGTAGTAAATGCAAAGAATAATTGAATGTATACTGCAATTGACTTTTTAGACATTTCCGATTATTATTTCCATTATTAGTTGTGAAATTTTGAGAATTACACCAATTAGCCGATATATGTCGATATGTTTTTGTATAAGGATTGTTTGAATAAGTAATATCGATTGTGATAGAGTGACGATTTTTATATTTTCTTGCAATAATATTAGACATGAACTGCATTATTCAGCATTCGCTTGAAACGAAGATGCCAATGAAATGCAAACATTCGCAATTGGCTATTATAATGAGTATAAAAAAATTATTTATACAATTTTATGATGACAATTTCTTCAGATACCTCTCATTTATCTCATATCCATTCGTTGTATAAGTGAATCACAAACTGAGACATGGATAATTTACAGTCTACTCTGAAATTAAATATAGAAATAATATTTCGCACTTTGTTAATTGAATTATGCGCTATTTTTGATAAAGTAATGCATTTTTGATTAGAGGAAATAGTAAAAAATGGTTGAACTCAAAACGTAATGGTAAACTTTGTTTGAAATGTTGATCAGAGGGACCTTGATGATAAGAATAAGAATACTTATTATATAATAAGGAATAAGATCTATTTGAGAATATTATAAAGTTCTTTTTCAAAAAAAATTTTTTATTATTTTTTTTTAACCCTGTACTTTATTGGTCATGAACTGAGTAGTTACAAATATTTTAGGGACATACTCACACACAGGATACGAGCGCGATAAGTCCATTGGCGGCGAGGCCATCTTTCTTCTCAAAATTATCGTCGAGGTTCTCCAAACGGTGAGTCATCAATTTTATCAATTATACTTGAATTATTTAGTATTAATTTTGAATAAAACAAAAAATTGCCACTTTGATATACATATATATATTTATACATATATATATATATATATATATATATATATATTACTGGCATGCGGTAGTGAATTATTTACACCACCCTCCCCATGTTAGAACCAAAAAAAAATACGATAATTCTTACATCGGATTTCTTGAGACTTTTTTTTTGTCAATTAATTACTTGTTCGCCTACAAACGCTTTTCATTTTTTAATACTACTCGTCATTATTTATTTAATTATCTATTCAATTATTTATTTATTCATTTATGTATTTTTTTTGAATTCAATATGCTTCACTAAAATGCCGCAGTACAATTACTGTTACTAATTCAGTATCAACAAATAATGCTTATTCCAATAAATACAAAAAAAATGAAGCTTCTTTCATTTCTTTTATTTTTCAATTGTTTTTTTTTTTCCTTTTTAATACATAAAATAAAATAATGGCGTTTTTGTAACTAATCAATCTCACTTGAAATTACACTCGCAACTGAATATGAATCCGAAGAATTACTGTATATATGGTTGGTTGGCATGCTATTTGATGTTTTTGTTGTTTTTAAGGATGCGCAATGACTATGTAAACTATTTTGTTCGTTCGTTTCTTTTTTTTTTTTTTCAATTTTTTTTTTATATAATTTTCTATCGACATTTTCATGTATTGTTTTCTTCGAAATTCTAATAAAAGAATAACGATGCATTAATGACAAAGAAAGAGAAAGTAGGAGAGATGAGAAATTTTATTTAATGCAAAATACAGTGTTTATTGGCTGTGATCCGATGAGTTAGCAGCGACCATTATCAGTGAAAGCTATATATATATATATGTATGTATATAATGTATATATATATACATATATGTATATATAGATATATATAATGTATGTATATAAATCTATATATATATATATATACATTATATATTATTATTATTATTATATATAATTAATTGTAGCTTAATTTTTCAATTTGTTTTCAATTATTTATTGTTTGAAAAAAAGAAACTTCTAATCCTGCTTGAATCGAGAAATATATATATATATATATATATGTATTTATTCTATTATTTCTTTCAATTCTATTTAAAATCAAAATAGTTGTTTATGATCTGTTTATTTATTTTTTCATTGTTAGTGTTCTTGATGTTTATTTGATATTTTTATGAAGACAACGATCGCCACTACACTTTTATTGAGCAGAAAAAATTCATGAAAATCGGAGTGACACGAAAAAAAAAGAAAAAATATAAATGAATAAATAATAAAGAAAGAATGGGAAAGAAGGAAGAAAAGAACTCACAAATGTATTTTTATCATTAAAGTTTGACAATTTGACCCGGGGTACCAATGGTCAGGTCTCCAAATTCTTGTTTTTTTTTTGTCATTAATTAAATTGATTTATCGAATTGGGGGGCGATCGAAATTTTCGCAACACCGGTACAATATAAATGATAAATAAAAAATCTCGCATATTCATTGTGCATCCCTCTTCTATTTCTTCAGTTTTTTATTTTATTTTATTTTTTTTTTGTTTCATTACTTATTCATTTATTTGTTTATTTATTTTCTTCTATTGAGATGAATTGTAGCGAAGCGTATTATTAATTGCAAAAACAATTTTTTTACGATTTCTGTCTTGAAACTTAGCCTCTATTATTACATTATTCATTAATGTGGTACTGGCATGTTTCAATACTTGCCCCTCAGTCAGAAACACACACATATACGTATAACAAAATTTATATATGTATAAATATATATATGCATATACATTTATATATATATAAATAAATAAAAACACAGATCGATACACACGTTGAACGCTCGATTTAACTGATGTGATACCACAGAATAATGGGAATAATTGTCACTCGATGTGCCACACCGTGTTGAAAAAAAAACAGCCACATGAATATAAATAAAATAACGAAAATAAAAATAAATAATCAATTTATTGAATTTTAATTTAACAGAATAGTTGAAAAAAAAGAAAGAAAGAAAATAAAAGAAAAGAAAGGAAAATCAATTTGTCTTTCATGAAATGGTCACTGTACTCATCGTTTTGGAAATAGTACAGATTTATTTTTTTGTTTACGATAAAAATAAAAAAGAAAAATAAATTAGACAAAAACAAGAAACATAATCAATAAAAAAAATGAATATTGAAATGAATAAACAAACAAAACGGGATAGATTTTTTTTTCTTTGCATAGCCATTGATGCATCATTAAAATTAATTTCGAATATATATCAAAAGTTAATGATATCGGTAAATTCTGTGCTTCAGGACTTGAACCAAGTAGAGAATTGGCTACGTCGCACACTCACGACTCTCAAGTTCATTGATGTGGCCGCTTGAATGGCCATTGAATACAAAAACGAAACAGTAAAACAAAAAAAAGAAAAAGACGCGCGAGTATGTTGAATTTAGATGGACGTGATGTGAACAAAAAAAAATGAAAGAAAAAAAGAATCATAAATAAAAGCAACTAGTTCATCGCACGCCCATAAGAAATTTAGCAGCATATTCCAAGTTTAATTGCTGCAAGAAAGCGAATAAAAGTATATATATATATATATATATATATATATATATGTATATATATAAAACTCAGTTGAATGTTGAAGCTCAATGGATAAACAAATGTGATGCAAATAGGAATGAAAAGAGAGAAGGAAAGAAGAGAAAGGATAAGTTGTGTTTTCTTTATCTTTTTTATTATTGTTTTTTATTTTATTTTTTTTCTCTTTTTTTTCACAATAAAATGACGAAATAATTGTAAAGAGAAGAAAAAAATCGAGATAAGATAGTATGAAAAATTATGGAAAGAATTAAAATAGAATTTAACTTTTGACTCCGTTATTCTGTGGTGCACCAAGTTATATAAGTAGAAACATTTTTATTATGAACTTTGTATGTTTAAACGTGTAATAATAAAAGTGTGAAAACAGAAAAACAAAATGAAAAACAACAACGTTTGAGGATATTATACAAATTATACATATATGTATTTTATGGATACATGAAACCATAGAATGGATTTGATTTATGTAAGTTCGATCCAATTATTAATTATTAAGGTGAATAAACGAATAATTGAAATAAAAGTGAGTGTCTTCCACGTCGGCATAATCGACGTTGGATATTTCTTGTGGATATTTTTGATCAGCAGAGAAAATCGCCTTACGCACTGTAAACAATAATATTTATATAGCACAGAACAAGAAAATTGTGCCTTCCCTCCCCCCATTCATATAAATAATTAGTTGTTTTTTTTTTCGTTTTGCTTGTGAATTTTGCACACTTTTTCAAACCATCACGCGCCATATTCAATACAACAATTGATGGAAAAAAAAATCCATTAGTTTTCATATTTTTATAAATACTCCATGTTACTGTTGGGAAATATCAATATATCATTTTAAAACGTAAAAATAAAGAAACACAAATAAGCTAAAATATATCAGACAGACAAAGAGCCACACATACACACACACACACACACACACACACACACACACACACGAAATTAAAATGTTGAGTTTTAATGTATTCATTTTTTTTATTAAGTAAAAAATCACCAATCCAAATTTCACCAATTGGTTTGTGACAATTAGTTGGTTTTAAAAATTGGCAATAGCAAAAAAAAATGAATTATGTGAAGAAATATTAATATAAATTATATATTGAACGAAGAAAAACAACGGGGAAAACAACATCGCCAGCAGAAAAAATTTATAATTATTATTTCTTTCGTTTTCATTTTTTTTTTTGTTCTGCCACGATAAATCAGTAACAACACAAGCAAACAAAAAAATTATATATACTTATGAAGAAAAACAATTGGTCGGTTTATTATTATAATGGTCGTCCCGTGCATTGACAGGTTTTCTAAGTGAAAAGGCAGGCGAACGTCTCGCCTTGTTTCTACCACACATGAAACGAGAGCGAGCTGTGACAAAAAAACTGGTGGATGTGAATTATCACTCTCTCATTCACGACATCGGCAAACATAAATGCCAAAAGAAAAAAAAAAACAAAGAAAGAAAACAATAATATGATAAAGCAATCGAAAATAATCACGGCTGCACAATCCAGAAACTAGACGATATGCGGGGACAAAAAAGGAAGAAAGCTTTTCACAACGAATTAACAGAACAAAAATTATGAAAAATGAAAAAAGTAATAAAATAAATTTAAAACGTAAAAATAATATTTTCATAATGACAGATAATTTAATTATTCACACGTGGCGCGACATTTCGATATGTATTTGGATAAAGAAAAAATTGTAGTAATTGATTATTGAACAAATGTCTCTATGGCGATTGTTAAATAAATGAAAATTTTATTGATATTCGATCATTTCTATAAAAGAAACCTTTTTTTTTATTGCCATATATATATGGGTGACAAAACAACTACAAACAAACGAAAAATAAAGAGAGATCAAAAGAACTACATTTCGAAACTTTAAAAATTCATTCACTTTCGACAGTAAGTTAATTGTAAGTATTAAATCAGAGAATTTCTTTTCACGAAAAACAAAAGTACATATATTTATATATATAGTTACTGTCTGAAAATCAATTTAAAGACATTGTTCGTCATTAGGTGTTGACTATGATCTCAATAATCTCTGTGTGATCCGATTGTTCAAATTTATTTATTTATTATTATTATTTTTTTTTTCATTGTCCGCCTACGTTGTGATCGTTCATTTGTCCTTCAATTCAATTAAGCTCAGATAAATAATTATTGCTACAATTATTCATTTTTCGGATTTTTTTTCACTTAAAACGTACCAATACCGAATGCATTTCTAGAGAGTAATCAGTCTCTCAATATAGAGTAAATATACGATATAGTCTTGCATTTGTTTTTCTCTTTTTTTTTCAAATATATATATATATATATAATTTAATCAACAAGGAAAGAAAGAAAGAAAAAGAAAAAGGAGAATACAAATCCATTTGTTCATTGTATTGATATATATATATATAATATATTGCTTTCCATTCTCTTCATTATTTTTTGTTTCCAACATTTTTTTTTATATATACATGAATACATACATATATACATACTTATATATATAGACATATATATATGTCTATACATAAACAATTACTCCGCGTCCACGTAAAAGTGGTGATACCCTTTAGAATGTACTGGCATAATAGATTATGTTTTTTCTTTTCTTTCCTTTTTTCTTTCGTTTTTATTTCTTTTTTCATATAAATAAGAGACTGTAATAGATCTATATAATTGAATTTATTATGATAAATAATTTCTTTACAATAGTTGTTTCCACCCTTCTTTGATATAAACAGACAAAATCTATTAAGGATTATATAAATATATCTTGTCGTCATATTTGATTTCATAATTGACGTTCATATCTTCATTATCAATGTGTAAAAGAGAAATATTCCTCACACAAAAATATTCTAGTGAGTGATACAATAAACAATGGAAAATTAATACAAGATGATTATGATTAATTTAATGTCGCGCAGAGTTATAGCTTCTTCGGCTGTTCTCTGTATACAATTTATTGAACAAAAAGCAAATAAATAACAAATACAAACATACGTGTCATTATTAATTTACAAACATTTTATTATTCTGCGTTTTTATAATCAATTATCAATTATTCAATTGCTCATATATCAAATAATAAATTAAATATAAATAAAACAAACGAGAGAAAAAAAGAAGAAAGTGACAATGGAAAGTTCAGAAAGTAAATATAAATGAAGAAAAAAAAACAAAAAAGAACAGTGTTTTGTTCACCGCTTAATTATTTTAATTCCTCCATTACCCAACTTCCAATGAAAAGGATTTTCATTTGTAATAATTATTATTAATATAATATATATTAATAATATATGACTTTGTAGAAAAGCACGGACAGAAATATATATAAAAAATTATAAAATAATAGAAATAGAACACAAAAGAGTTATCAAGTTAAATAAATGTACAAGAATTGCTGTAGCTTATCTTCAATGTCTTACGCTTTTGTTCTACATGATTCTCAGTTTTTTTTTTTTTTTTTACTGCCCTACAAAAAATCTTATTTTGCTTTTTCATTTATTTTTTATTTTTCACATATTATTTAGTAGTATGCTTTACGGAAACACAACTAGACAACAAAATATCCCAATCATGTTTTTAACCGTTCAATAAATTGCATGAATTGTAGAAAAATTGTAATAGCCTTCTATTTTTTTTTTTTTTTTATTAAATAAGAAAACGAATGAAATATTATGTCTTGTGTGAACAAAAAAATAAATAAAGAAAATAAACGAAAATATGAATGAATAATTATAAAATAAAAGTTATTATGATGATTCGGTAAGTCGATGTTGCGTCACAGTGAGATATAGCGTGAGAAAAGAGTATTCATTTAATTAGAACAATATATATATATAAAAAGAAATTAATAATGATATATAGATATGAATCTTGAAATTATTGCCTGTATTTAAAGTACTGTTTGCTGCGCTCCAATTTTGTGCCCGTCCAAGCATCTTTAGAATGTTCGTCAATTTAATTAATGTTATTGTTATTATTATTGTCATTATTATTATTATTCTTATTATTATTTTTATTATTATTACTACTACTACTACTACTATTATCATCATAATTATTATTAACATTACAACTATTATTATAATTATTATAATTATTATTATTATTATTATTATTATTACTTTTAATGTTAATTTAATTTTTTTTTCTTTCGCCACATTCGAATTTAATATTGATATTTAGTTTTACAATATAATGATAATTATTATTTAAAATGAATTTCATTTTGTGAATAAATGATGAAATGATGGAAATTAGGCAAACGAATAAATTGATGTCTATATAGGTATCATTACATGGAGAGCAGTAAATACGCTACAATTATTAGCAGGATAGGATTATTATTCAATAATTTTAAGAAGCAATAGTAGCAATAATTTCATATTAATAAATATTTTAAAAACCGTCTTTTAAATGTTGTATCGATTTATTTATTTCTCAATACCTCTAAAACAAACAAGCGAAGGCAGGATCTTGGTTTCTTTATTTTATTATTATTTTTATTATTATTATTATTATTGAAATTTATTAGTTTGATATTGACAAATTAAAATTATTGTCACAAATGTTATGTATAGATACATTTACATATAAATGAATGTTGTTATTTATTTATCTATTATTATTTTTTTTTTTTTTTCGCTTGCACGTAATTATTCATTGTTTTTGCCTTGCAACTATTTAAGTTGATCAACTTTTTCATCCATTCAATAACCACTGTGCAATATTGATTGCAACAGAAAACAAAACAAATGTTTCTGTTTGATTTACATAATAAATCGTCGCTAAACATAAGCAAAATAATATATATCTATATAAGTATTTATGTATATATGTGGTCATCATTCAATCATACGCATTAAATATAAAATGAATGCTAAAAATACTACACTTGTGAGTGCTTGAACAAATATTTTAATAGAACTGTATTGAATGTCATTGCTGTACTGGTACCATACAAAATTCTACTCAATATTTAATTTCACATTTGAGAATGTACCAATCAAAAAAATTCCAATAAAAAATCATTGTTAGTATTAAATATTATAATAATAATTTAATTTGAATTATATTATTATGAATTATTCAATGAATAATTAAATATTGAGTGGATTGATATAATGTGACGTGGCGCGACTCTACAATTCATGTTCGTAATGATGACACTCGATGGTGATGGTCGTATACAAAATATAGGGTAACACAAACACAAATTCATTTTATTCCAATTTAGTCTCCGTTAGCAATTGCCTTTGTTTTGTTATTTCAGCGCCATGGACCAATCCGTACCCCCAAAGCACCCTGTAGTGAGGTACGTTGCTGCATACCTTTATGTCACGCACTTTATTATTATATTTTTCATTATTTTACATACATATAAATGTAATTGTTCAATTTATTCGTATCAATCACTCTTGACATCAAACGTTTGTATTAATTTAATAAACATTGATTTAATATTGAGCTACAAATGATAATGTCTTATTGAAATAATTAAATTATTTTATTCACTTAACATTACGCAAAAATAATCAATGATGCTACAATGTAAAAAAAAAACTTAAAGGCCAAAAATAAAAAAGAGTTATTTCAATTCGCGACAATATTCTACATTAACATTTTCAAATCCCTTTACTTTTATATTGTTCCAATTGTGTATGCATCGTTTGCATGTTTAATGTTTAATTGCAAATTATTATGCGTAACTAAATCGAAATTTTTCAGTAAATTACTCATTATTATTGGCGCTTGCATGATTTTTTCTTTTTCGTGCATCGCCTCTCGTCCTTTCATAAATTCATATCCCTTTATTATTAACAAATATCGATACAAAATTATTCACGAAATGTATTACGAAATTATTAATTAAACCGAAATATATCTGATAAAAAAGTGATACGAGATAAATATTTGATTTACACAATAGTAAGATCAGAAAATACATGAAACATATTGATAAATGATTAGATGTGTATTTAATTATTTATCTATTAAATAATAAATAAATATCTATTATACAGAGGAATTAAATAATCTAAATACCAAAATTGCACTAGTATTTGATGAAAATTTTGTATTGCAGCGGTGCAACTACAAATGATGAGCAAGTTAAACCACGAAGTTTACGTTTTACATGGAGCATGAGAACCACAAGCAGTCGAGATCCCAATGATATAATGGAGGAAATACGTAAGGTAATGCCAATAAATAATTATCAATATAATCAATAATAAATAGCAATGAGAAAATAAAATTTTCAATATTGTTAAAATATATTTGTACTATCGCCAATATGAAAATTAACAAATACAATTTGTTGTTGGTTAATTATTTTACAGGTGCTGGATGCAAATAAATGTCAATATGAACAGCGAGAGAGATTTCTTCTTTTATGCGCGCATGGCGATGCAGCGAGTGACAGTCAAGTCCAATGGGAAATTGAAGTGTGCAAACTGCCACGACTATCATTGAATGGTGTACGATTCAAACGCATTCTTGGTACATCAATAGGATTCAAAAATATTGCCAGTAAAATAGCCAACGAGCTTAAGCTGTGACTGCCGGCCACTGGCGCATTAGCCACAACACAAGTTAATCCATAACACCTTCATGATGATGATCACTCTGTGATTGATTATGAGGATGATATGATGTCGTATTGTATTATCTGGGACTCAGACGCTGAATCAGACACACGAGAAATATTCGTATGATTTAATAATTCCTTTCTTTTAAATCGCCCCGGGAAAATTGAGAAAAGAAAAGGAAAATGAAGGCGACTGAAGAGAAAACATATGCAAGTTGAGCGTTAATTGATAGTATAATTTTTCTTATATTTCAAATCAATATCGACAATTTCTTTTTTTGTCTTTCCTCTCTTTTATTATGGATTGTTGTATCCTGTGATTTATAAAATGGTCGCTCATTGTGCGTCTTTTAAACAATAATACTTGACCTCATTCCCATTGAATTATTATTTTTTTTTATTTCTCAGTTTAATTTGCTCTCCTTCATCCGTGTGCCAAAAAATAAATAAATATATAATTGATTGAATTAAATACCGGAACAAACAGTGCGTGATACCGATCAATTTCTTCGTGAGATTATGGAAACATATACGACATTCATATTTACAAATTGTCCTCTGCGGATTATTAAATGTTGAAACAAACAAGAGTAAAAACAAAATAACAAACACAAGATAAAAAGAAGAGAACTCTATGAGACAGTGAAATAGTGAATAATATCACATTCGAATTTTATCCTTTATCTATTGAGTCTCCTCGTCCTCATCACACTTCTAAATAAACTCATTAAACCATCAAATCATTTCAATTTGTCGGTGAAATAGTAATGTGCCGTCATTTGAATTTTGTCGTGTAGTCAATTTTTATTTCGCGAAATACACAAAAGAAAAAGAAAACAAAAATAAATACAACAACCCAGAAATATTCGCAATTGAAATCATCGGGATAATTATTGTACCTGCTGTCTATGTAATAAATAACGCATAAAAAAAATAACAAGATGAAAAGTAAACGTAGGGAGACGATTGCATCACAAAATGAATGAAAAAAAACAATATAGAAAAGGAAAATGGAAAATGACTTCACTATCAATTCAAATCATCACGCGAATAACAAGAACAATAAAAAAAATTTTTTTTTTTCAAGCGGCACAAGTGTTCTTATCAATTGTCTCATTTTTATTATTTGCTATCAAGACACAATGAGATTGTGATTAATTAATATTTGTTTTGTAATGTAAGTGGAAATAATAACTGAAACGACAATGAATCATTGTTATTTGTCGAGTGGAAATTCATTGAATTATACAAACACAGGGATATCGATACGCGCAAGATCACTGTGAATGTAAACGAGAGAACAATGATATGTGTTCTCTTTCAAATTTTCATACAATTTTGTCCTGTAAAAAAAAAAGAAGAAAGATGAAAATTAATAAAAAATAATATGAATAATAAGAAAGAAATAATGTATCATCAGCAAAAGACAAACACACACAAATTTAAAATTTGCACTTATAATTTTCTGCGCAATTTATCCACATCATAATAGTTTTTCCGAATGAATTGAAAGAGCTGTAATTATTTTGATTAATATTATTGTCGATGACTGTGAAAAGTAAAATTCAACGAAGGAAGAGAAATTATTTAAAATAATTATATTTAATGGTTGTAATGTATTGACTTTTGTTTCATTACCAACAGTGAAATTAATATAACTTTGTGAAATAATAATCGTTTATGTGACACAATCAACACTTGCCCCATGATAAATACCATGAAATTGTTGTTTGCATGGTGTTTATAGACAAATATATATATATATATACATATATATATATATTTTTTAATCCCTTCACATTCTAAAAAGTGAATTTACCAAATGTAAATCGTGAAATAATAGTTTTTAAAACAAATAATCGTAGATTTATATAATTATTTTGATGCAATAACAAACATAATGAACGAATAATTGATATTAAATTTTGTCCTTCGTTGAATTGTCCATTTTCTGAAATGCAATGTAAAATTTATCAATAGCAAACAGTATAATATAAAAATCACAATGCGTTTGATTATTGACAGGTGATATAAGAAGAATTTAATTTTGAATGAGAAAAAACGACATGAATGTGTGTTAAAGCTTGCACCACTCACATTTATAATTTTCAATTGTCTGTTTCTCTCATTCGCTGTTGTGAATAATTGACAAAAGGTAACAATGATATAATATTTTTTCTCTGCAATAATTCAATCGCATTGTGTTGCAAACTCCATTGTAATGACATTTTTTTTATTCATCGAATTATATACAGATTATTATTACTTTTTTTTTTCTTTCCAGTTTTCACTTTTATCTTTATTTGATCAGGAAAAAAATCGGCATTTTAACGCTCACATGTCACAATGGTGATATAACAACAAAATTTTTCATGGCTTTTCAATACAATTCTCCATTCCCACAGTCCGCCTAAAAAGTAGGTAAGGGCATCCTTCATTTTTCTGTTTATATTGAAAAATTATAAATTTATTTAGCGAAAAATATTTCTCATTGCTTTAAGCAATTTTTTTCTCACTTGCAGTTGAGGCTTACCAAAGCAATGGTGTATATAATATAATAATAAAGGTACTAAATTAAATGCAATGAGCCTCACAGCATCGCAATAAATTAAAAAAGAAATAAACTTAATGATAATAACAAAAAAAAATTCAATCACGCACTGCAATTTATCCATTTCATCAGTTAATAAACTACAAAAAAAGCAAAAAAAAAAAACAACGTTTTGTATCTGCCTAAAAAAGGAATACTTAATTGACCGAAGATAAATGAAAGAAATAACTATGATTAAAAAATTATGTTAGACAGTTTAATAATTAATTTAATTACGTGAAAATAAAAGAGAAAAATAACAGACGAAAATTCCGAGGTGACATTTTTTTTTAATATTTCTAATCTTGCTACGATCAATGCCGAGCAATTCTTCAAATATGAAATAACGTCGTGTACACACACATACACACACACACATATAGATGCATAATATAAAATGACAAACAATTACACACACACACGCATATTTATACATACATGCCCAAATACAAGCGAATATACTGTACACAATTGCTGCAAATCGATAAATGACTGATAGAAATTAAGTATCAACAGTAGAGGTTTTATTTTTAATTATTTCATCACTGGTTGAACGAAAATAAATTTAAAAAAATAATAATGGAAGAGAGGAAGGATGAAAAAAGAAAATAACGATAATGATAAACATGAAATTAATAATTGAATATTTAAAAGTATGGGAAAACAATAACGGAAAGAAGAAGATCTTGATAATAAAATAGTGTCGATGGCAATGAGACTTATTGTGGAATTAATTTTCTTTATATATATAAATATAAACAAATATCTGTACAGTTTCATCGTTTTTGAATTACTTTTAATAAGAATACTAAAAATGACCCATTTTAAAAAAAAGAAGGCCATGTAAATTATATAATTATTACACAGGTTTAATTATCACACGTCATTTTCAAAGCATCATGTTAATAATAAATAATAAGAATTAAAACAGTGAAAGACAGAATTAATTGAAGTGTAGGAAATAAAATTAAGAAATAAATAATTGTTGTCATTGAATCGTGTTCAGGAAGAAATAATCAATAACATGCATTAATATCATGGTGAATAAGGTGTCATTTACAAAAAAAAAAAAAGCAACAAAGGAAGATGAAAGATAAACATTTAATTTTAATTCGTTTTGATTCTGGTTTTTTTTTTGCTAATTTGCTAAAGATAGATAAAAATAGACATTTAAGAGTAAAAAATATAACTACGGCATTATATCCGACTGTTGTGAAATGTCAATATCGAATGCAGTCGTTATAAGAAATGAAATAAAATGGAAGAGGAAAGAGAAAAAAAAATTATAAATATATATACAATTAATCATAGTTATTATATATTATTGTTAGCGTTTAATAAAAATAAGGAACCTTCTATAGACAGTAGTGAATGGATTCCTTCATAATTGTATCTGTAATAATAATCTATACATACACGAGAAAAAAAAACAAAGCAAAGAAACCCACGCTCCGCTCGCTTGCTTCGAACAAATTAATGTATAAAAACCAAAACAAAAAAAACAATTAATTAATACCTAATTGGCGTTTAATGGATAAGTAACAATTATTATTCTAGAATTAGTTGAGGAATAAAGGAGGAACTGGTGAAAGAAATTAATTGAATGAACAAAAACAACAAAAATAATGAGAAAAATGGTGTGAAAGGAGGAAGAAAAAATTTTACGAGACTAGTTGGACATCACTAAAATTAATTACAAAATAAAATTAATTATGAATTAATAATGAGCTCAAGAGATAATGAAAATCATGACAATGAGCTGACAGATCGTTGTAAAAAAATGTTTAATGTCGAGGAAATGAATGAGAGAAAAAGAGAAGAAAAATGGTATTGCAATTAAACTTCATTTAGTGTTGTCCCATTCAACAGTCATTTACAAAAGAAAACGATAAATGAAATATCGTTACTGTATGTCCGATATTATTGTACTTTACATATATATTGATAAACAAATTGAATCTATGTGTATACATAACATCACACACAACAAACTAACATACAAACAAACACAATCGCACGTGAAAAGTTTGTAGATAGGTACATGAAAAGCTTTGCTAAGTGTTTTCTGGTGATCGGTATTTAGCCAAAATGTAGCGGGAAAAAAAAAAAAAAAAAACGGAAAGAAATGTTTATAATAAAATGGTAACACGTATTGTTTTTTAATGAAGAATTCCTCATAAAGTCACGTACAATTAATAAATGCCTTGTTTGTATATAATTTATTCACCTTATAAACAGACAGGTAAGAACATTTTTTCAATTCGTATCCTACTGTTATATAATAATAAATTTTACTGTGGAATAAATTTTTTTTTCATTGGATTAAAATCATTAGATTAAAATTAGATAAGGTTCATTCATTCAACGATTATTTACAATTATTTGTAAAGTGGATGAGGTTAAATTATCATGTCATATTCGTACAAAATTCTGTTGTATCACAGCACTGGACTAAACCGGAAGCCATCAAAATAATTAATTAATTATAAACTAATTGAAAATACCGCAATAGAATTTGAAAATAAAAATGCATTTATTTCATCTATACGATGATGTTATCTTGCATGACCTCCATTTACCGCGGCGAAACTAATGTGGAAGCTGCTTCACATGAAACAAACAAGAAATTTGGCTTAACTCAATATAATTTGGAGATAATTGCTAATGCAAAGGTAAAATTGGCTTTGCAATGTTGTCGATCAAACAAAAATTACGGTTTATCAGTCAGCAGAAGTAATTGCAAATAATTGCCACATTATATTGTTAACATCAATCTCTTTGATGACGATTATTGATCAGAAGGAAATGCTATTAAATAACCACAATATGTGTTGCAAAATGCTCTACGAACATTTGACAGATATGTTGCAAAAAAATGTTTTGCAAGAAAACAGTATACATTTCTAGATATATAGGAGATACTAAAAATCAATTTTTACATCTGTTATACATGTATTAATTTCTGCAAAATTGAAAATAAACACATATATACTTCATTATTTTCATAACATATATGAAAATATTATTTATTTGATTTTAATACGAGTTGAAAGCATTAAATAAAATAAATCCAAATGATATTAATTCATTATCATGTCAGTATAATTTAATTCCAATTAATTCGAACAGAGAGGATTTTGGTATATTACATTTTCAGTAAACAAAAATACGCATAAATCAAACGACATTTATGAAATAATTTTGCAATGTGCGTTCATTGATAGACGTCCCTATTATGAATTCAGTCATTAATATACAGGTAGTAACAAATAATAAAAGAAAATATATTTTTTATTGTTGCCATCATTGTACTTCATTTACAATGTCGTGCACACATAGGGATACACTTTGAAATGATGCAAAGCAATATTATATTTAGGGAGGGAGAAAAAAGAGCCGGACATATCCGAAAGTCTATGCCTGAAACGACTATGTTAAACGCAGTCTACCGGCAATCACACTGAGCGACTTTTAAACACGCTTGATTATCATATAACATAAAAATAAACAATGTTTGTTCTTACAGAGTTCAAAGACGTTGTCAGAATACCACCATGGAAATTCAAGAGAAAATTGAATGATGCAATTACTGACGAATTAAATCGAAAACTTGCTAATAAGGTATTGTCAATTTTTCCATTTTCAATAAACCCATGCACTTTTAAGGTTAAAATCATTGTTCAATCTATTTATGAATCACTTTTAGGTATATTTAAATGTAGGATTATGCATAGCATTACATGATATAACAAAAATTGAAGAGTCATATATTTTTCCTGGTGATGGATCATCACATACCAAAGTTTCATTTCGTTATATTGTATTCAGACCATTTATTGAAGAAATTCTCGTTGGAAAAATTCGTAGTTGCAGTGTTGATGGAGTTCATGGTAAAAATGATTAATTTACTGTTTAAAAGATATCAATGACAAAGTCTCATTTATTAATGAATAAAATATTAAATATATTTGTTTATATTCCTAAAATTTATTTAATATATAAATTTAATTGCAGTGACACTTGGGTTCTTTGAAGATATAATAATACCACCTCAAAAACTCCAAGATCCATCAAGATTTGATGAAACTGAACAGGCATGGGTATGGGAATACGACACTGGCGATGGACAAAAGCACGATCTCTTTATGGATGCTGGTGAACCAATTCGATTTAGAATAGCTGATGAATCATTTGTCGAGACACTTCCTTCTGGACCTGCACCAATTGCTGGTAATTCTGAAGCTGGAGAAAAATCGGAAAATCAATCAGTTTCACCCTATATATTAAATGTAAGTCATCAGTCCTTGATTCTCTTTCTTTTATTTTTTTCTTTTTCCTTTTTAACCTTTAATTAGGTGTCATGTGGTTTCATTCTTTTACATTGAATTGTGAAAAAGAGCAATTGAATTTTCGAATTCTACAATTTATTTTTACGAATCTTTGATTATTCACTAATATTGAGTTAGGATTCATGGGCCAATTCTTGAAGTTGGTCAATGATACAGATTTATTTGAAATGATATTTTATTATGTTTATAGGGTGCCATCAATGAGCCTGGTCTCGGACTTCTTGCATGGTGGGAAAATTCTTAATATCTTCCATGAATTGAATTGAATATTATGTAATTTTATCACAAAAAAAAAGTTTATTGCGTTTTTCCATTGGCATGGTATTAGAGATTGTTTGTTTCTTAATTTATTCACCATATTAAAAATCAATTATTTTTTTTCTTATTTTCGATCAATATGCGGCATTTTTTATATTTTTGTACGTTAAATCATGCAAAAAAAGTTTTACAAATACAATATAGAAACTATGTATCTATCTATATATCTATATGTATATATTGTGTATATATGAAATAATGTGTTTGATTAAATTCAAATGCATCAAAAAAACAAAAAAAAAAAAGATTTCACATGTGAAATTATTATTTATAATCAGACATTTTTGAAATCAACTCGCTCACCCTAACCTCTATCATTAACCAATTTTTTGCAGCAATGGTAAATATAGAAATGAATCTTGACCAATGAAGTAAGCATAAACGAAACAGTATACTACATAAAATTGTTTGGTTTTTATTTAAATAAAGTTTGTTACATTAATTGAAAAATATTGATTGATTTCATATGAAGCCATAGAACTAAATCTGCTTCACGGGCATTAATGAAAGATTATAGACGGACTGAAACATCAGTATTTCAACAATGTCCACACGAGCATGTGGTTTCGTGATATTTCGTCGATTTAAAGGGCCAATTGAGTATTTATTGATGCAAACATCTTATGGCGAACACCATTGGACACCACCAAAAGGTAAACAAAAATAATGAAATATATAAATGATTTAATTGCAAACACTTTAATAGGTTATGGAGAAATCATTTTACAGTTACAATGTTGTATTAATCAGGACACGTGGATCCGGGTGAAAATGATATGCAAACTGCATTACGTGAAACAGAAGAAGAATCCGGATTAAAACATAATGATATAAAAATATTTCACGATGCCAAACAAGAATTACTTTACAATGTCAAGGGTAAATCAAAAACTGTTGTTTATTGGTTGGCAGAGCTTGTAAAGGCTAATCGAGATGTTACATTGTCTCACGAACATCAAGAGTTCGCATGGTTAACCCTTAATGATGCTTGTAAACGAGCTGATTACAAAGAAATGCAACAGACTCTCAGAGAATTTGACAAATATATTAATGAAAATGTTTTGTAATGACAAGCATATGGAATCGAAGTTATATATCACGAGAAATTTCCCCATGGATATATTGAATATTGCGAGAGATTAAATGTGAAATAAATCACGTAAATAGTTGTGATAAAGTATGTGAACAAATAATATATTGTTTATATTATTCTTGGATATACATGTAAAAACTTAATATTTATATTTGTCTAACGCATTCAGCCAACAACAACAATTGATAAGGAAAAATTTTCATATAAACCCTTGTCTTGACGAATATAAAAATTGAAAAACAAGTAATTTCTCTTTCATAAACAATTAACGACTCACTTGTCCAATCATTGTACGATACATGTGTTTTATATCAAGCATTATTTTATTACTAAAGTTCATTCCTGCTTTACTATGAGTATCCATCATATTTGCGACATGCAACAAAATTTTGATTTTGTCATTATCGTTAGCTTCTGCCCATGTTTTTGCCATGGCCTCTTATACTATCAAAGGTGGCATTGACTGTTGTGACAGATTTAATCAATACTGAATCATACATGTAAAGATATATAATAGTCAAAACATAACATATGTAAACAATGTGAAAAACACGTTCAATAAACAACGTACTTTCAAAATATACATACGCACAATACATTTCTTGAAATTTCAAAAATACCGATAAAATGACACTCTGATTTATCGACAATAATAAACAAATTCACGAGATAGCGCCACGTGAATACGATGAATTTTTACGTAGCCGCGCACTTCGCATTATTTTCATTTCACCTCATTCGCTCATTGGTCATTGCACATTGCATTTGTGTTGAGTGTGAAAAGACGTGAGAGAGTCTAACTTTTGTACTCTTTATTGCTCTGTCCTGTGGTAACTGCTACAACTGCTGCTGCTCTTTCTGCTGATGTACTACGTCAGCTGTTTCTCAAAAAAGCTGCACAGTTTATCATACATCACGATCAAATCGTGAAACAAAGAGAGAGCCAGTGGTGATATTGTGTTTATTATTGATAATTATCATCATCATCATCATCAACGTCAATATTAATCTCAATTTTGTGGAGACAATTCGTGATCTCACGAAATTTATATTCACAAAGAGACTCAACTGCGCCACCTTTTTTTTTTAATTTTTTTTTTTTCGTTCTCTCACTTTATGTTCTCTCTCTTTATTCAATCGTCCATTGTATATATAAAGTGAAATAAAAAAAAAAAAAGAGAATTTTTTTTTTCTTTATCTCCTGTCTGGTGTAATTGGCGAGAGAGAAAGAGAAAACGAGTGAGAACGTCAATTTCCGGGATTGCGCATAGGGATCGCGACTCTCAATATCATTCGCCAGTACATACACAGCTGAGCACACTACACGAATCGTGAGTGAAAGAGAGAGAGATAGATAGATAGATACATACATTTGTATATATACATGTATATATATATATAGAAAAAGGTTGAGTTGTGTGTACGTACGCTTGGCGACAGAAGAAACAATTTCACCAACGTCTGGCCGTAGGCGTCAATTTCAACATTTACAAAAAATGATATAAATTTTTATTTGTCTGTGGCTTCTGGCAATAGACAATTATATATAATAATATATTTATTGCAATTCCAATAAATATATATATATATATATATATACGTACACACGTCAACGCACATACATATATACATATATTAATTATTTGATTTTATTTGATTTGTTTGTAAAGCAGAGACCGTGGTGTTTGTACATGTTTGTGCAGTGTTATACGTAATTGCTAAACGTTTATTTACACGGAAGAAATACCGCGAGACGAAATAACAAAAAAAAATAAAAGAGGCCATCATGGCACAGCCAACGAGTAGCGCATTGCGTGCGCTAGCATTGGAATACAAAAGTCTTCAAGAGGAACCCGTTGAGGGATTTCGCGTTAAACTTGTCAATGAAGACAATATGTTTGAATGGGAGGTTGCAATATTTGGACCCCCTGATACACTTTATCAAGGTGGATACTTCAAGGTTAGTATACCTGTATTTGCAATTTATTTGTCTATTTTATTGTATATTTATTTACATTTTGTGTATTTATTTATCAAACTTGTCATGAGGTTTTTTCTTTTTTTCTAATTTGTTGTACGTCGTCATCGTTAATCATTGTTTGTGAGATTAATTTGTGATTCTCATTGGGCAATTATTTCCTGTCATGAGCACAATACACACACACATATATACATATATATGTATATATGCAGATGATATGATTTCATCAGAATATTCAATTAATTTTTAAGCTATTCTGTATTTTATATTTATTTATTATTGCTAATATTATTTTTTTGTTTTTCGATCGATGGACGTTTGTGTTTTGCGTTGGAAGGTTGCATCGATTTGCCAAAGATTAATTTAGGCACAGACGAATATATAAAATGGAACAATTTCGCATTATTCCTGGTGCAATTGTTCATTAGAACGCCTCATCATAAAAAGTGAAAACAATGAAAAGTATTAATTTAGTTGCAATTTAACCTTGACCAATTTTTTTTTTCTCTTCAGTCTTATTACACTACGATACTACGATAAATTGCAAGTGTGCAACGCGTGCCATGTCACATTCTGCATATTTCTAGACTGCAATCGACAATTAATATCTATGTTGACTCGGGGGAAAGAAAAAAAAACTAAACAACTAACATCAATTTTTATGTCATTATCAGTCACATTGATGAACTCTACAGCAAAACTAATCATTCAAAGTGTACTACAATGATATAATAATGCCGTATGTCGCATAATAATCTCCATGTGTAAAACCAGATAATACTAATCGTTTTGTATTATACGATGGAAGACAATAAAACTTGCGAATTACATTGCACAATTTCCGTTTTGAAATAAGTATTTCGATATCTATGCCATTCAAATGCTGCTCTCATTTCTCCAATAGGCCCTCACGGGTTTTACATACTTGCACTATACTTTTTTATCATCATTATACTATTTTTCTTATCTATTTCTATTATTTTTACTGTCGTTGGTAGAATTGTATTCGACAATTTTCAATGATTATACTCTGCTTGAAGTAGCCCAACATTTATTGACTTTTTCTTAATACACAAATTCACAAACATATCCATAATGTCGTTAACAGTGAAAACAGTCCCTGCATGATAAATAAATATAGAGAAAATTAATAGTTAATATACTGATCGTCATATAAGTTGTGTGAAGCCAAGTAGACCGGGCGTTCCCGCTATTTTTATATCAGTGAATATTGCACCAATGCGCAGCAACACTTACTATTCACATACATATAATAGCTCTTCAATAATATTCTTTCTATTATATATATTATTATTTACATATAATATAATTTTCCGCATAATAAATTTCTATTGCTTCTCAATTTATTTGCAACATAAAGAAAGGAAAAATTATTTTTTCAACCGCTTCAATTTTATAATATACAGAAAGAAGAATAATTAATGTTTTGAGAATTGTCGGATTAAATTCATTGATTGCATTCCAATTGATTCATTTATATTATTGGCGGGGGCCACTATCACAATCGCACACAGATACACATAAATTTCCATGAATAATTGAAATAAATCGATTTATCATACAGTATTGTTTCGTACACACAATAATAGAGATTAGAATAAGATGTTCGTTACGTAATTTTCTTTGATACGATTTTCTTCACTCTCAAATGTATTCTTTTATTTTTTTTCTTCTTTTTTTTTTTTAATTGATGAATATTGGAGCTATTGTTCGTGTGCAGTGACTTGGAGTAGGTATTGATAAATGATTATGGGCCATAATATAGGCATACACAATTGTTGTTGATGTTGTTGTGGTGGTGGTATTGATGTTGTAAATGTGTTTGCTGGACAGATAGGCGAGTGGTTTTATTCGTCACTTTCTAAACCACTCTTTGCATGACTAGCCCTAAGGAGAATGTTTATATAATGCCAATACATGTACGATGCACATCACAGCCCAACGATTAACCACAAAATATAATTGTATAATAATATATATTAAATTTTTTGTAGTTAATTATTATTTTTTTATTATTATTATTCATTCATTGTATGGATTATTTTCGAATTTTACGATCAAGTAAATCAATAATTGTTGTATTTATTTATTTATTTATTTATATTATTCAATTGAAGGTGATAATGAAGTGGTAATGGGAAACGGAAGACAAGTCCAGAATTATTTTGCATTGAAAAGTACAGAAACGAAAATGGAAAAAAGTTTCCAGATGTGCTCGATATTGGTGTTTTAGTCCAGGTGCTGAAAAATTATATATATATATATATATGAGAATAATGTGAAAGAGTAGGAGAGAAAGTGCACGATAAAAATTGGAAATTGTGCAATGTCCATGAATATATTTGTGAATAGATATTGAGAAAAAGAAGAAGGAGAAGTGAGATTGAGAATAATAAGTAATGTTTTTATTGGGATTGAATTTTTTGGTATTGGAAATGGTAAAAATTTATTAGAGAAAATATTACTTGGTAGAATTGAGAGATTAATACGGAAATGAAATAAATTATTGTCGCAATGATATATATTAAATTAATTCTCTGTTTGTGTAAATTGGAATCTCACGT
Organism: Galerucella tenella; assembly: GCA_910591685.1. Lineage (NCBI taxonomy): Eukaryota > Metazoa > Arthropoda > Insecta > Coleoptera > Chrysomelidae > Galerucella > Galerucella tenella. The sequence goes on from CAJUYH010000648.1 coordinate 59,803, forward strand.
TCTCTCTGTTTAAGTTCAACTGTCCAATATAGATATACATGGCTATTCTATACAAATATGTATCTTGCTCTCTTGGAGCTCAAAGTTTGTCTCAGTTGGAGATCTTCCCAGGATTAATCTGCGAGTAACCTGGATTTCACTGGCATAACGACAGGATTTCTCTCTCATACTTTTCGATTTACTCGTGATGAAGAAATTGATATATCTCCTTCATTATTAATTCACTGTATGTCAATATATACGTATATATATATATTTATATATCCAAAATTTTACATGAAGTAAGAAAAAAAAAAGGAAATTGAACATTTTTAAATGTATTGCAATTTTACTTTCTGCACAACCTCTGCGGCTGGTTTACAAAAATGTCTATTTGCAGTGAGATTGAACAGCATGAAAAACATATTATTTTGCTGTTCATGTATATTTTTTTTTTCTTTTTCCTTTTCTGTTTCGGTTGAAATAGCCGCAACTTGTAACGGTTTTGTCAGAGCTACATCAACTCGACGATGCGCACGACAATTCATGACGTGCTCCCGTCTCGTTTATTGTGAACAATCTCAAGCTACTCGTCGCATTTTATATTTCAATTATATTTAAGAAAAGTATCTTTCAAGTTTTCATGTTTCGTTTTTTTCTTTCTATCTTTGTTTTATCTCGTTTTTTCGGTATTTATGATTATTCTCAATCACATGTTGCCCATTTTTTTCAATTCTACTGATAAATATAGAGAAATATTTGATATTCAGGGCAAATGACCCTCATTTTCTTTACTCAGTCAAGCACCTCTCTGTCCCCACACACACACATGTTTATATATATAT
>CAJUYH010000648.1:60726-96793 GCA_910591685.1 Galerucella tenella
TATATATATATGTTGAAATTGAGTTGAGATTGTGAGGGAATTGAACAGGAAAATCGTGTGAAGAATGCGACGATGCGAGTACACGAATGACTAATCACTTCCTGCACTTTTATTATTGTTACTTATATTTTTTTTTTTCATCTCTCTATTTTTTCCTTTCGTTATCAGGGGTAATGAACTGAACATAATGTATGTGTATGTGTGCATCACTGACACATGTCTCCTGGCCAATCAGCAAATAATATCTTATAAATAATTGTCGTTTTTTATTTTTATTTTTTATCTCTTCTCTTCAGTTGATCGAACAAAAAATTTGTAGCGATATTTATAAATTAGTCAATTTATTTATGATTTGTTGTCAACGTTGCTTCTTTGATGACAATTGTATTGAAGATGTTAGTCAAGTTGTTACTGTAGAAATGAAGTAGGTTAATAGTAGAGGATGTCCCAAAGGATGGCCGGGATATTTGGGCCATGAGCAGGTCACCGATCAATATGATGATGTGTACTCCCGCGTGTTCCAGTTGCCAATGCTTTTCTATATATATATATGGATTATACACGCACACACACACACACACATGCATACATAGATATGAGTCTATTTTGTAGAAATCACAGTCGTGTACATTTATGAATTCCTATTCTCTACTCAATCAATTTTTAGATGTAAAAAATGTGCACAATACTGACATTTTATTTTCATTACTTTGGTCGTGAGCATTTTTCAAGTTAATTCATCAATTTTCATCACTGACCAGTGAATTATGGTGGAAAAATGGTGACTAATCAGATCGTAGTGGAACAAGTGTAGAATTATTATGTTATCCGCCTGAAAAATGACTTTGAGTAAGGTCATATATTTGTTTCCAAAATGCTATTATAGAAAATGGAGCGTAGTGACATTTAAGGGTCAATCATTTTTATATTTCATTCTCTAATGTCACACACATGCACGTACACATTATATGTATATAAACCCATGTGTCACACTTGACATCAGTTCACAATCGGTTAATATCGATTCATCTTCGAGACGTGACATTGAAACCAAAAAAAAAAAATAATAAAATGGATTTTGTATTGGAAAAAAAAAAAGTTCTGTTTGATGTATCTCTTTTATATATATTTTATTATATATTTTACAGGCACACATGAAATTCCCACCGGATTATCCATACAGCCCACCAAGCATTCGCTTTATGACAAAAGTCTGGCATCCAAATGTGTATGAGGTGAGTGAACAATTCAGAATTATCAATTTTTATCTGCGTCATATCCAGTTTATTCCACCTCTTTTTCACATTACCTCTATTATTATTTTTTCCGATCGATATATACTCTGTCACATATATTTATATCATATGTCTCGTTGCATTTTATATTTTATATCACCATAACAATCATCTGTAACATTACTCTACAGTTTATTCATTTATGTTTTTATTTTTTTTAATAAATTTAATTAATTTAGTTATTCAAATGAATACATAAAATATATTGACATGTTCACGCAGAGTGTTATGAGTTCACATTAATGAGTTGATGATTAGAAAAAAAAAAATAATAAGGATGGTAGAAAAAAAACATGATAAAATTTGCCAGAGGATCTCTCAGTTATTATTGGAAAAGAGACACTTTTACTGCTGCTGTGTCCTTGCGTCTTACTGTCCTTGTATTTCAACTCTCCAACGCGAGTCTACAAAACGTTTTGGATTCAAGGCAAACACAAAACCAACATCATCAACAACAATAATATACATATACATATGTGTACAATTTCTTTTCACTATTTCTACGAGAAACCATAAAATCACGGTGTTAATTTGTACAAATAAAACTACTTTCATCGCTCATGATAAATTTTTACATGCGCGAACGCAACGATTGTGCACTAAAAAAACTCTCTGCTTTTTCTTTTTTTTCTTTTCTACTTAATGTAACCTCCGTATCAGAGAAAGTGTCAAGGAGCCTCCTTTTTTTTATTCATTTATTGATCATATCGGGGAATAATGAAACAAGTCATGCAGTTGATGTAGAGTAAAATTATTTTTGATTCAATAAATGGAAAAACGGACGAAAAAACAAATTGAACTGAAGGCAAAAAATGTAAAATTGGCGGTAGGCCATTGACAGTATTTTATTCTGACTTGCAATGACACGAACGACTGATATAGTTAGTTCTGTATGTAATATACCAATCTTGATGTCTCATCATTGTTGAAGTAGATGAAAAAAAAAAAAAAAAAAGAGAGAGAAAGAAAACATTGCGAGTAAATAAGTATATAGATATATGCGAGGGTTTATATGATTCTTATTTTTAAATTTGTTTCCATATTTACACGTCAATGCCGTAAGTGTCATGGACCTCGAGGTCAAAATCATTTTAATACGGCACAAAGGACCATGTCACATACTTCCGTCTCTGATTATGACTACATATACACAATTATTTGCCCTTCATTACGAAAAATAAAAAAAAATAAATAAATAACATACCATATATATTCATGTATTATAAACAAAAACATTTTTATCATTTATAATTATTATTTTCGATTTGTGCAATTTCAGAATGGCGATTTGTGTATTTCAATATTACATCCACCAGTCGATGATCCACAGAGTGGTGAGCTGCCGTGCGAAAGGTGGAATCCAACTCAAAATGTCAGGTAAAAAAAGTTTGAAAAACATGATAGAGCCAAAAAATAATTTGAATATATTACGAAAAAAATTATAATATTAATTGGCAGGAGTTTTTTTTTTAATCTCACTCTCTTTTTTCTGTTAGAACAATTTTGCTCTCGGTTATATCGCTCTTGAACGAGCCCAACACATACAGCCCGGCAAATGTCGATGCTTCAGTAATGTACAGGCGTTGGCGCGATTCCAAGGGTCGAGACAAAGAGTATGAAAATATAATCAGGTGAGCATTTTTATGTATATATATATATGTATGTAATATCTAAATGAAATGTAGATGGATAATACCAATCACTAGTTTGAGTAAGTGCATCAAATAATATTATACTAAGAATAATTTTCAATTTCTTCTTATTATTTGTATTATCTTTGTTGTTATTTTTCTGTGATAGAAAACAAGCTCAAGCCGCAAAAATTGAAGCTGAAAAAGAGGGCATTGTTGTGCCAGTTACACTTGAGGATTATTGCATAAAAACGCGGGCAAGGCCAGCGGAGCAGCCCTTGGACATGACCGATTTTTATGATGATGAGTATGAACTAGATGATGACGATGATGACGATGATAATAATGAACAATTGAGCGCTAGCGATTATGAGGATGGCGACGACAGTGGCAACGGCGAGTCGTGATCAATATCATAAACGATTGAATAATTAAAAATGATACACACAGATGAACAAACAAACAAAGAATAAAGTGAGGAAATGGAAAAGATTAAAGAAAAAGTAACAATAAAAAAAAATGATTTTAAATACAGTAAAGTAAAAAAGTCTAATGCCATTAAATTTAGTTCTTGTATAGATTGAATAATTAACGACGCTTTTGAATTGTGAATGCTCGGGCGTTATTTCAACGTAAAAATATTTATTCAATCGATAATTGTCACATTTGTGGTATTTTTGGCTAATCTGATAATAAAATTTTGTCCGAGAAATGAATTTGAACAAAATACAGGTAATGAAAAAAAAAATTATGAGGACACTACAGAAACTAAACAAAAACGAAATCAATATTCGAATTTAATCAGCGCCTACTATAACCAAATGAAACATAATTAAATGAATAAATAAATAAATAATGACCGTGATCTCGTTGGCACCTTTCTCCGGTGCTTCATAATATTACGGATATTTTGTCATTTTATTAGAAAAAAAAAAAGAAAGGAAATTATTCGTAATAATAATTGTAGATGAAATAAAACAGAAAATGGAAAAAAAAACTGCAAAAATATCTCGTGGTATTAAGGTTTTTTTTTCGTGTTTTTAATTGATAGGATGAAAATTAATTCAATTGATTAGTGATAGCTTCTTTGATATTAATAATAGATGTTCAGTTTAGCAGTGCTTCATGTTACGAAAAAAAGCAGCATTCGAATGATTGAATATATATATATATATATATATATATACATATAATTCAATAGAAGCGCTTGTTCTATTGTGCGAAGAAAAAAAGTGAAGAAAAGAAAAATATGTGAATTGTTTTATTAATATCTGAATAAGGCATAATTAATTGAAAATTGAATTACAATTTTAGGGCAAAAAATTTAAACCAATGAGAACATGAAACCGACACATGATACTTCTCTCTCTCACACAAACACAAAAACACACACCTACATATATACAAGTGTGAGAAGAGTTGGATCTTTTATTTTTATTTCGTTAAAAGAAATACGAAATGCGAACTCACTTGTTCTCGCTTCTTAGAATTAATTTTTGTATCACGTATTGACAACTTTAAATGAAATGTACTATACATAATGCCACGTTCCATCTTATTATTTATAATGTTCTACATTTAAGATGTCCAACTAATTTATGAATCATTCTTTCGTCTTTTTTTTCCTTGTTTAATTATATTGAAGATCTCGATAGAGAGGTGAGAAGAATTTCGTTGGGCTTTATATGAATTTAGCTTTTTTCTTTCATTAATAGATTAATCCTATAAATGACAAAAAAAAAGATCAACAGGAAAAGAAAGAGAAAAAAAAACCATCAAACTATTCATATATGTTCACATATATTTCTGTTCCTTAATGAATAATGGTTTTAGATTTACAGTTGGGGTATTTATATGAAATATATCTTTGAATGATCACTTTATAGAACATATTCATTAATAAAATTGTTTTGAAAAAAATTCAAATTCATTTGCTAAATAATTATTAATCAGTTAAATAATTTGTTGCATTTTTTTTGCTTCAGTCCATTCATTATGCATGAAAGTAAGATTCAAAAATTTGTTCGACGTTACGATAGTAAAGGATTTAATATTAAACAGTGACATATATAAAATCTATTGCGTGCAATGGTCAATAGAATTTAACGATAGTCGACGAAAATATAGAAAATGAAAAGTGGATAGATTAAAAATTCATCAGCATTATAAATTCAATAGAATTAAATGCAGTTGAAAATGTACTTTGTGGTGAATTGCACTGGGATTCGTATGATTTTTGTAAATAGAAATTGCATCACCGTCATGGCACATTCGCATCACGTATCAAATTATTTTTTATTTTTCAGTTAGCTATTTTATTTTTTTATTCAATACTATTAACATTTAAGATATAAAGAATAGGAACAATCTAATTGGCAAGTACAACGTAACTACAAGTGAAAATGAAGGAAATATTTAAAACTATATAATACAAAAGAAAGGAAAAAAAAATATTTAATCATATACTACTTGAAAGTAGATTAGAAGTAATTTGTTTTTTGTCTCGATACCTTGTTGAAAATACAGAAATCTCATTGCGATATTTGAAGGAAAACGAGTAATAAGAAAATAATTGAATAAATAAGAATAAAACAGAACAGAAAACAATCACATACAATTTAATATCAATGATTTGTATATTTAAAATGATTTACTCCTTTCTCTCTCTGTCTCTCTATTTCACTCTCTCTTTTTGTACATATCAATAAAGATTTCTTCATACCAATAATCATTGTATAATTAATATGAAAAGAGAACGAAAAACAAAAATTACGTACAAATATTCAATACATTAATTATCATCCTTAGCTTATTCTAATTGAATTTCATTATTTAACTAACATTTATTACGCGAACAATTGGAAGGTCTTGTTGGAAGACCAATTAACAAATTATTTTTTTGAGTACAACTCTCCGGTGTTAATTTAGTCAAATGCACTTTATAACCAAATTGTTCAGCGTGCAATTTACGATCAGTATCAATAATATTCATACACTCATAACCTTGTTTAGTTTTAACATTTTTTTCATCGTGCGTTTGATCAGCAGCGTGACTCAAAACTAAATAATCGCGTACATTAATTCCATCTTTAAAAATATCACTTCGTGGATAAGTAATATGATGACAGTCGTGTACAGATCCATAGCAACATGGACAACAAACAAAAGCAGCATTTTGTAAAATGCAATGACGCAAAACTAAATCAGTTGCAACCCCGCACGCGTGCAATGACGTGCCAATATCAAAATTACTACCGAAATAATCCAAATTGCACTGATAAAATTTCACATTATTTATATTCAATTTTTTCACACGTTCCTTTGATATATTTATTGATCTCTCTTTATTCTCTACCAATATAATTGTACATTTTGGCAATAAATATGCAATTAATATTCCCAAATGACCGATGCCTGAACAAAAATCAACGATGACATCTCCACACTTGGCTAATCGTAAAATTGGATTGCACAAACTCTCCAATTGTTGGTATTTACGTTTTAAACGTGTGACCGGCAATCTACCACCATCTGGTGTTGCATCATAAGGAATTATTGACCAATCAATCGATGATTCCTCCTCTATCCAAGGTCTATTGATTAATTTCAGTTTTAACTGCTGAATCATTTTCAATGAATTCTCAACGTCGTCTTGTCGTGTATAATTTCGACTACGCCGGTCATTACTTTCAACGTTGCTTTTATAGAAACTTTGAATTGCAATTGTAGGTAAGGAATAATTATTACGTGGAATATTGTCAATTTCTGACGATAATGAAAGATCATCCAAGCATATCGATATAATTTTATCAGTTGCCATTCGTTCATACCATTTGGCTGTCAATGGAATTAATTTTAATACGTCACTTTTCGATAATATATTAAATATTGAATGAATACATAGAAATATAATCAAATCTGCCAAAGTCATTTTTGATCCTTCAGCATATAAATGCTCTGGTATTGCATTGCGATTTTGCGTTATTATTCCCGTTGTCGAAAACTTTTTCGACATAGAATATTTATAAATATTGTGTAAACGAACTGGTTGAGACAGATGAACTTCATATCTAGCAATATTTATTGGTAATTCAGATGCAATTGTTTTATTATTATCAATTGTATTTAATGTAGAAATTAAATCGACCTCGCAAAATCTAGTCCATGCACTTGACTCTGAACACGCCATCAAACACGAATCTTTAAAACCCAATAATGAACGGTTAACACCCCACGGAAAAATAACAATTGACATCTTTATAATTTGTCGTAAACAACCACAAAGTCCAGCGATACAACTTGAACTATCAAGAGTTATATTTGGCAATGAACAACCACTCTCGCTCTCTGGTAAACAATCGCAGTCTAAAATATTATAAATAAAATCTGTAATGTCAATTTTATAACCGTTAATATTCAATTTGTTTTCCGTACGCACCAATGTAATATTTAATTTTATATTACAATATTTTATTGTAAACAATACGATAATTGTTTCAATTGGGGCTATGCATAAATCGTCTAATGAAAACATTTCTAAATAAGCAGTCGCCATTTCTGTGTTTTTAAATGTATGTACGTGTAATACAAAAGAGTATATAAATACAAATATATATATATATATACATATTATTTGGTTATTTTTCTTTTACACACTTGCTCGCAGCTGTCTCGCTACTTTTCGAATCACGCGTTTTCTCAATACATTTTCTCGTAAAAATACAATGGTACAGGACAATACACCCAATACAAACATACTAGCCTCAAATTTTAAGAATTGTCGTTCAATTAACCATGTATTCTTATTACAACACGTTGTTATTGAACTTCTATTATTGTTGATGTTGTTAATTATATTTTCAATACCTGTACACGGTCGACATGTTGTTATTTCATATTCACTAGTAGATGCATGTGTAACATTGTGTTCAATACTATCCAAATATGATTTATTACTTGAACTCTCCGTCCATTGACTTTCCACAATTAAAACTAGAATTGTTAATCTGTAAAATTCAGGAAATTGATTTCATTAAATGATTGATACTCATTTTGAGTTACATATTGTCTGTATAATTGAAAGCATACATATGCATAAACGTACATAACCTACATTTTAAATAATAGCAGATTATATATGTTCATAGTGTACATTTAGAATATTGTAAAAATTACTTACCCACCTAGAAATGTGATACCTAAAAGCATTCGTTTCTTTGTACACGATTCTATCATTTCGTGTGATAAATTGAATAATGTCACACAATTCTTTTTTTGTTCGCCTCAGTAAATGAAACGGATGTAACTATTTATGTGTATAAAGTGATAATCGGCTATGTTCGGCTCTCTTCCCCTTTCCGAAGTGAACATTGCATCCTACGGGTGCGCGACATTCGAAAATCCAATTTCATTATTAGTCAGATTATATAATTGTTTCATTTTTTTTATGTTCCAATGACACGTACTTGAATGTTTTGCACTTTTCATTGTAACTAGGCAAGTGTTAATACTAATGCCATACAAATTCTCGTTTACTCAATATGTACTGAATACAAATAGAATAAATGTATTTTTCAATTCAAAATGGTTGTCAAATCCTTGTACAGGATTGGGTGAATTGAAAAAATATATAATGGAAGGGGACACATTTCAAAAATAATCGAAGTATACTCTTTGTCTGAGCCGAAATACCTAAAGAATGATATAAGTGTGTACAATTGCTTTGTTTGATTCATATAAGACATCGACTCGATGATATTTTGAATGTAGCCAGGCAAAATGTAAACATCGCTGACATGAAAAACGAGTGTTGAGGGAGAAGTAGCTTGGCTATCCCCTATGTTTGTTTATGAATTCTATTCATGAAAAGACAAGTAAATATGGCCACGAAATTCCATGATTTGATTTTGGTGTCATTGCGGAATACGACTTTGGTGGACAGGTGTGAAAGAATTTATTCCAGGAAGAATATTCAAAATAAACGTCAATAAAGGTGAAAAAAATATATATGAATACAAATAAAAATGAATAATATGAAATTGAAATTAAATTCAAAATAGGACGAGACTTTTACATTCTTACAAGTCGTGTTTATACGATTTTATAATTATTTATCATATTTTTCTTCTTCATTCCAACAATAATTAAAATTTTTTTCTTCTCTTGCTCTACCATAACTTTTTGTAACTTCTTGTAGTGTTGTTTTTGTTTTCATAACGCAATCACTGGCAGCGTATATAATGAGGTTATCAGCGTAAGCCAGTGTATATGTGTTGTTTCCTGTATTAAGGTTGTATGATTTTAGTATGTCACTTGTATAAATTGAGAAGAGAAGTGGTGAATTCACCGCGCCTTGTGATAATCCGTCATTAATTGTGTGGGTTTCTGATTTTTTGTCTTTATAAGGGACGAACAGTTCTCTTTCTCGAAAATAAATCTAGAAAATGTTTTTTTCTAGGTCTATCAGAACTGCACCTGTTGCTTCTATACGACATAGATGGTGGTTGACATCAGATAGCAACTTATTTATTGCATGGACTGTTGAGTGGGAATGCCTGAATCCAAATTGGGTATCCGGGATTATATCGTATTTTTCACAGTGTGACTGTAGGTCACCATTAATGATGGTTTCGAATACCTTACTTATGAATGGCGTTAGGCTTATTGGCCTATAGCTGTTTACCGGTCTGTTGGTTTTTTTCCTTTTTTTAGGATGAGTATTATTTTTGCTTTTTTCCACGTCCGGGGAAAGTAGCATCTATTGATTGCATTGTTGAATAATATAGTCAGTTGTTGTATTGTTGTTGCTGGTAAGTGTTTGAGTACTATAGCTGGTACTTTGTCTGTGCCACTTGAGGTTTTGTTAGGTAAGTTCCTGAGGATACTTGCTACTCTATTTGTCGGGCAGAAGTATTTTTCATCTTCTTTATCCTCATGAGTGTTTGGGTTGTCCGCTCGATTTTTTATGTCGAACTTGGTTATTGACTCGTCATTGGGGTGGAGAGTCTTTACTTTGTAGTTAAAATTCGTGATTTATTGAGCTATTGTCTGTTTCAGATAATAACTCAATAAGCGGCGATTACATTTAGATTGTCTTCTGTGTTGCTGAAGATGATGTTGTCGTCTTCTATTGGTAACTTGTTAATATCTATTTTAATTTTCCTGGTAACTTCGTGGTTGTTGTTTTGTTCAATGTGCATGGTTTCAATTTCATCGCTTTTAGGGTTATGTTTTTTTATGGAGTTTTTTTGAGGATTTTTTTACCTAGCCCAGCTAGGCAAGAGTTTTTTTTTTTAGGTAAAATGAAAGGTGGCACTGTACCTCACTTTTGCTGAGCTTTTTAGCCTTCTATGCTTCCCTGGGGCAAAAAGTATGTTTTCGCCCGGGATCGAACCGGGGACCTTCTGCGTGTTAGGCAGATGTGATAACCGCTACACCACGAAAACTTCGTTGAGACATTGAGAATTACTAACAAATTTCAGGGAAATTAAAAAATACTTTATAATGGAAATATGGTAAGCTAAATTAAATTAATATTCTACCAATTACTAATAGCTAAGGCCAAAAATAAATAAAAATGAAAGTAGAAGTTTGCAAGTGATTCTATCTATGATATGTTTAGTGATGAACAATAACACTTAGAAACTTTTTCGTTTCATCTCTATATAACTAGATTGTAGAGTGCACGTCTGTGTTCAAAGTATAATTAAAACACCACAAAAATGAAATGTATTTGTTTGGTATAGTTCAAATGTTTTGACCTGTAGGACAACAATTACATTTATCATTTATAATTAATTTTAAAATTAATTTTTGTATATTTTATTTGTGAATGAAGTATTATTTACCACATGAAATTTTGAGTTCTCCATACCCACCACTTTTCTCAATCTTCGGAGAATATTTATAAGTATAATTTATACTGTCTATATTTAATTTGACAGGTGTTTCAAGCCGCCACGTACAAGTGTCATCTAAAAAAAATTTATCACAATAATTGACATAAATTATATAAAACCTTAACTACAAATATAATTATTAGTCAAAGTCGCTATTATTCCCAATCTTTTTTCAATTTATTGTAAAATGAATGACAACGACAATGATGAAATAATAATTGAGAAAATTTGCCAATTTTATTCTTTAAATCACTATTGAATATATATAAAAACACTTTTCCAACTGTTGCGTATGTGACAATTCTTCCTTTTATCACTTACCCAGTATCAGAAGCAATTAATTATTCTGTCGCAATAAGAATTGTGGAAGTGGAAGTAATTTTTAAATTCATCACTTAATTCAAATTTACAAGTGTTATAAGTATATGATGTATCTTATCATATTAATATTGTCACATAATCACTATTAAAAAGAATGTATGATACAGTTGATAACACACCGTGCGTCAATATCATGAAAAAAACCGTATTACCAACTGAAATGAAAAATTGTAAAAGCGCCAAAATTTGAATTTCATTTTGCGAATTAGATCGGTACAACGAGCGAGTTACCCTTCTGTATCAATCACGGTATACACGGTGGATAAATGTGTATAGAGTGTTTGTGTGTGTATGGTGGGGAGGACTGGGATGTGAGAATGAAAATTGATGCACATTGTGTCAGGCTGCAGTTTTGTTTTGACAGCCCAGTGTCAAGAAAAGAGAGAATAGTTTATATGTACTACGTGACTGTTTAAATAAGTTTTTGCAAAGCACCTCACTGACAAATGGCTGATGAAATTTAAATTTTGTATAATTTTGAAATTGTGTACATATTCTACACATATTTAAAATAAAAAGGTATTTATTAAAGCTTCAATATTGTCATGATAATTTTTTCATAATCACATACACTTTTTAATATATCTTCTGTAATTATTATGTTACTATCAAATAATCAATTCAACAAACTTTTTAATCACCAAGATTTTACTAATACACTGTTTTTTTTTTCTGTTCATTTGCCCACAAGATTGCTCTTATCATAATCATTAAATATATATAATTATCGATGAAAGTCCAAAGTTCTATCGAATCCAATGTGAAATTCTATTGATTTCAAATATTTTCATCAGTTTTATAAACTCGACAGAGAGTGAAAGACGGAGAGAATGAAAGAAAGTGAAAAAAAAAAAGAGAATGTTTTATCTTTTTTTAATCTTTAGCCATTAAATTTTAAATATATACAATTATTACAATTGTTTTTTTTTTTATCACTAGTGGACAGTGTATATTTACAAGTTATTTATTCAACATTCTACAGTACAGTAAATTATATGTATATGTAATATATATAAATACAATAATATATAATAATAGAAAATTATTTTATTGAATGAATAAAAAATATATAACGACAATAATTGTAAATGCTGTGGGTTGATGTGAGTGTGCGTTATATAAAAGTCTTTAAACTTATTCAATTCACTCAGTGCGTTCAGTGTGTGCACACCATGGATGGACAGTGTCTTCATCAAATCATCGCAGCACCTTTTAAGAATCTACACCGATTACACCAATTTAGAGAGTAAGATATAAATAATAATCAATGGGTAATTCAACTACCAATTGTTAGTATACCATCCAGTATATCAAATGAAATCTACGAAAAGGCATCTTTAAATAAAATTGAATTGTCACCAATAAATCAAAAAAACCAATTATCAATCTAAAACATTGTTGAAATAAATAAGATAAGCGTGTATTTATATACTGATATTGAATTTGTCTTTAAATTTGATAAAATAAATTCATTGGCAACGCTAGAATACTTCTGGGACAATCAAGAAATTGTGGGATTAAATTCATTAATTCTGAATGACTTTATAAAGTTCCTTTTCACAGATTGCATTCACATATTATATATTTGCTTGCATGCAATTTTCACATCATCTATTTATATTTATTTATGGACATATTGCTTTTGGCACTTTCATTCACTATTTTTTATTATCAGCAGCAATTATAATAATGAAATTTTTTTTTTTTACTACAAAGTTTGTAATATGATATTACAGCATGAATTATCAAATAAAATGCATTCGTATTGATAGTATATATATTAGATGGAGTCACTCATATAATATTCGATTGATAAAATGTAGTTATTATATTCACTGGTGTGTATCAGCATAGGGGAAACCTCACGCGTGTAAGGTCAAGTATCAGTTTATATAATGTCATATGCCGTTATATTAAATATATATACATATTCATATATATATACACATATACATGCACGAGTACCAATGGGCAATATTTCGAATTTCCTGTCGGCTTCTATCTTACAAACCGCAAATGTTAAAGAAAAAAAAAAAAAATGAAAAAATAATAGAGTGGAATAATTGTAATTTAACAATCGCATGACGTTTACAATAAACGTGTTTCATAACTGTACACCTTATTAAAACTAATCCATTTCAATTATGGAAATATAATTCAGTCTGGTTCGTCATTGTTTAATATAGACTATAGTGATAAATATTGTTTTTGTAATTGACGCCCTTGAAAATTTACGAATTTTCAATTGTTAATTGATTTTTTTTTCGATTGTTACAGGATTAAATGGATGAATCCACGGGCGTGTTGCAATGAGGCTTACTGTCCTACACACATTGAACATTTTGCCAATATAATAACACATGGGATATGGATTGTCCCGGCACTATTCGGTGCAACCGAATTAATTCAACGATCGATAACATGGGCTCAATTAATATCAGCCTGGATCTATGGCGGTGCATTAATACTCATATTTGTCGTATCTACATCATTCCATTGTGTCCATTATCGCAATCACAAGTAATATTATATATAGAGAAAAAAGAGAAAAAATATTATTATGTATAAATAATTTCACTATTCATTCTTATGTTTAAATTAATATTGCAGGCATTTGAAAGATGTATTGCATCGTTGCGATCGTGCGATGATATATGTTTTTATTGCCGCGACATATTTTCCTTGGCTAATGGTTGAAGACTTCCCTGATAATGATATTTTACCAACAATGCGTTATTTAATTTGGATTATGGCAATCAGTGGTATTGTATATCAGCAGCTTTTTCATGAACGATTTAAAAAATTGGAGATCATATTTTATTTACTGATGGGCGTTGGACCAAGTATTGCTGTTGTATCAATTGTAAGTTATATCACTTTATTTATTTAAGCATTTCATATTTGAAATATTATTCTAATTTCAAATGTTTCAATTTTTCATTCAATTTGAGGTATATTAACTCTCTGCTCCCGTTTGTTTCAGAATAAATTTGACAACATCAGAGAATTAAAAACTGGTGGATTTTTCTATATCGCTGGTATTATATTTTTTAAATCGGATGGCCGAATACCATTCGCACATGCAATTTGGCATCTATTTGTTTCTACCGCAGCTGGATTTCACTATTATGCAATATTGAATCATCTTTATCCACCGCTTTATGACCGAGAGTCATTGTCAATGTTAAATAATTTATTAAAACCTCATACGGACTTATAATGCGCATGACAAAGGAACCAACAGACAAACATTTAGGAATTGAATTGTTATTCTATATTTTTATTTGTGATGTGATCTGCAAAAAGGAGATTCAAAATTATTTAAAGATAATTGAGCTTATCACATGATTTTTTGATCTTTTAAGAGTATTTTTGCATTGCTACTGAACTGGCAGCTTTCACTCTATAAAGACAAATGTAATATTAAGATACTTTAAAGATTTGTATTATTTATTTGACTGAATGTTTAAATTAATCCCGGGATTCCATTTCAATTTACGGTCCCTTTTCGCCGATTCCATCACATCTTTGTTATCTTTGAGTTGATTGTTTTACTGCATAGCGTTTAGTTGATGAATTATAAATGTGTTTGTTTGATATTTTATGAAACACATATTTATATTGACGTTAGGATAATTTCTCATTTTATTATTTTATATACTTTTTTTGTTATCATTAAGCTGTTTTTCGATATTCATTGCTTACTATTTTCCGAAGTTTTCGAGTAGAATATACTCGTATATTCCATAGATCTATAAATGATCTCCTAACGGAGTATACAATTTACAAATTATTTCCTATATATATATATGTATGTGTGTGTGTGTTGAAAAAAATTATATAATTTGCAAGTATCTCTCTAACATAAGAAAAATACGGAAAAATATTTAACGATGAGTTCTGCGTATAATTTAATTCCATCGAGTACCTGATATTTAATCCAAAAAATACAAATCAATAAAATAAAAAAGAATTGTAAAAAAAAAATCAAATGTTATGGTGCATTGTTATCAGATAATAGATATCTACGTAGAAATTTTTGTTTTAATAATTGGATATTCACATCGTAATATATAGTGATATTATTGAATTGTGTAAAGTATAATGATTATCATTTTCAATGAAATTGATATTTAATGACAGCAAAACGGATGACAACTTCTGATACGATAAATTGGGTTTTTTTTCTTTTTTTTTCGTATAAAATTTAATTTATATATAATATATATATGTATCTTACTGACTTCCATTTTCATTCTCTGTTGAGTGTTGATTTTCGTTTCAGAACACTGTGTTATTATGTAGATATAAAAATGAATTGTTCATAGAATTTACTTGCCTATAAATGAGTGCCAAAATGCAAAGTAAATAAAAAAAATATATACGCTCTTGTTTTTGCACCAAGTGACGAGAAGTATATAAAAGTGAAATAATATAAACTTATGTATATGTAAATACATATACATAAACATATGTATAGATAAAATGTAATTTTGTTAGAATTTAAGAGATTTAAGATGGCCAATATAACTTTATGATAAAATATATATTGATATTGTAAAAAGTTTCTCGTTGAATTTTTATTGACAAATATATCTTCATTAGTATCAATTCTCCATTATCTATATTTATTTATTACAAAATGTACAACAATATATTTACCTTCACAATATTCATTTGAAAAAATGAGCACAACAAACAATGCAATTCTTAGATGAAGAGAAAATATTCAACGGCCTACATAAAATGTCGGTTGTTCACATGAAATAAATAGATGTATATATACATATGTATTATTGGATGTATATATATATATATATATATATATATATATATATATCTGCGGGTGAAGGCACATTGACACATGAGCTACTGCGTAACCATAGCGACAATTCGTCAACAAAATTGTCCGCATTTGTGTTTTTATATTTCTGTGTATTGAGTTGACATTTCTCTCAGAATAAATTGAGTTGTATTAAGTGCGCGAATTCAATAAAAGTAATGACGAAAAGAAAAAAAAGACAAACAAAAGAATTTCATACTCTGTATTACTTTGATGTATTATTGTGATTTAACACTGTTTTAATTGAATTCCAGTTATATCTACATCGGACGCAAAATGCAACTGGTGTGATAATTAAATTATAACTTGTGATATATCTAGATACAATAAAAACATAAGACAAAAATAAAATATTATATGTTAATATTTTAAGTGGCTATGGATGAAAAGTTGAGCGAAAATACACCAGCACAATGTTCATGTGAAATAGTTGAAGAATTGCCAACGTGGTTGGTAGAAATGACAGAGTACGTACGATTTATCAATTATTCATCTATTCATTGTTAAAAATTAATTTAAATATTTTAACTGTTCATTCTTTTGTTGGTTAATTACAAAAACTTAAAAATAGAAATGTCGAGAAGTTGAATAAAGACAATTTCAATTCACTTCCTGCTGAAATAAATTTGTCTGATGATTTATCATTACTGGATAATCATCGAATAGACAGAGAAAAACGTAAGAGTGGACGACGTTCACAAATGTATGAAAAATCGTCGACAGTAGCAAATGATTTGTCACCGGGTGAATTAAATAAAATAAGAAATAAACAGATCAATTCAGCATCAGCCTCATTGATGGAGTCACGAAGTAAATCGGACATACCGATAAAATCAAATTTTCACAGTACACCGGAAATAATTGCATCGCCAAACACATCATTACATAAAAACAATTATAACAATCCTTCTGATGAAAGAAAATCGAGTATTGATACGCAATTATCAAATGCAATGAGAAAATTGAGTCTCGACTCGGCGACACGTTCACAAACCAATCACAAAAAATTACATCGTCATGAAAAATTAATTGCATCATTAATTCCATCGTATTCACCGAGAGAAGGTGTAGTATTCTATTTGATTTTATTTATATTTATCCATATATTTATAAATCTAAAGTAAATATTCTGAGTTTTTATTTGTCGTTGCAAGTAAAAATTAAAATATCCCAACAAATACAATTTATTGATATGTTTTTGAAGTTTCAGCTAATGGACACGATAACGGGGAATTTATTGTGCCGGAATTGCCCTCTGGACAGTCATTAAGTATTGATATATTAAGTACCTGGGGCGACAGACACTGTGTTGGATTAAATGGTATTGAAATATTTTCAACGAATGGTCAACCGGTTGCTATAACAAATGTAAATTAATTTTTATATTTATATGTACTTGATAATTGCCATTACTTATTAAATTTCTATTTATAATTTTGTTCTTCTTCATCTACTCCAATAGATATGGAATAGCTCGAATGATTTGAACGATAGTGATAGTGATTATCAAGATCCAACAGTGAAGAATTTAATAAATGGAGTTTATCGTACAAGAAATGATTTAGATATGTGGTTAATTCCATTTATCGATGGCAACCATCATTATGTTCATATGAAATTTTCCGATAATGTCACTGTTGGTTTGATAAGAATTTGGGTAAGATATCCATTGTACATATTAATTTTATATAAATATAGATGTAGATAAGTGCATAAATAAAATATATGAGTGAAGTAAATTAATTAACAATTATAATTTTGCCCTGAAAATTTTGATATTCACAGACGTCACTGGTAATTTACCATATATTGTAATTTTTGTGTTCACACGTTTATATAACACAATTCAAATGTAATTGTTGCAAATGGAAGAAAAAAAAAATGAATTTTATGATTCGAAAAAAAAAAAGAAATAATGATACTAAATTAGAAAAATATCTGTTTTGATAATGATATATTTATTGTAATAAATTGTTTGTTTTTGTATTTTTTATTTCTTTTTATTTGTTTATAGAACTACAATAAATCGAGAATACATTCATATCAAGGTGCCAAAAGAATTGTGATAAAATTAAACAACATTGTAATATTTGATGGTGAAATTGCACGAGCTTCAGGCGATATTGCAGGCGGTATAAATTCATTTGGAGATGTCAGCATTCAATTTATTCATTAATATTTACATGATAAAAATATAGTCAAATACTTAATTGAATTATTGTGTTTATTATTATTGTTTTACATATGATTTCACATTGGATTTACATTGTTGAATTTATTCTGGATTAATAAATTTTGCAGACAATTTTATTTACCATTGACGAGGAAATACTTGAATTAATATCGAAGAATGATGAATCATTTCATGAATTTATTGATAATTGTCAATCAGAAGCGATTGAAATACCTCGACCAATCACCGCTGCTACAGATATAATTGTAAGTTTAATTGAAAAATTTATATTATTTTTATTAGATATAAATAGACAAATAGAAAAAGCTATTTAGCATATAGAAAATGTGTAATTTACAGAATGAAATACACATGAATGAATGCAGCGATAATCAACAGTATACTGGAAGTAGTGATAAGAATATGTCAATTGCATGTAAAGAAATTAAATTATTGTTAATTTCAAATTGGGGTTCGATAAATATGATTGGCAAGTATTAAAAATGTATTCAAATTTTTTATTTCAATGTTAAAATAAATATTCATAATTGAATGCGACAATTTCATTAACATAAAATATAATAAATTTATTGAAAAATTTCAGGATTAAATGGCATTGAAATAATTAATGATCAATCAACAATTGTTTCATCATCTTCAATATCATTGCATTGCAATAATGGCGGGGGTGACGATGCAATAATGCGTTTATTAAACGGCAATAATTTAACAATAGACTCGAAAAATATGTGGGTTTGTCAATATACAACGGAAATTATTACAACATTAACAATAATATTTCATACGGAATTATTTATTACGGGAATTCGTATTTGGAATTATAATTCATCACTCGAGACATCATACTGTGGGGTAAGTATCAAAATATATTTATTTTACATACGATTCAACAATATAAATAGATTATTGAAACATTTAAATGTTTTATAATTGATTTATTGCGCATAGGTGAAACAACTTGCTGTTGAATTGGATGGAAAAAAATTGTTTGATGATGATTTCGAAGGTTTCATTTTAAGAAGAGCTCCGGGCTCTTGTCATTATGACTATTCACAAGATATTAATTTTATTAATCGTCCGTGTACAACTAAAAAATGTCACGTTCAATCACCGTGTCATAAAATGCCACTGGAGAACGTTAATCCTGTCAAATCAACTAAAGGTACAATTAGTAGAATAAAAAAATAACGTTTATCTTTCATTTGTTCAAACTTTGCTTTCTCGCTATCGATAATGTATAAAAAAAAAAAACAATTATTAATTCTGTAAATAAATTAAAGTTTCTTTTTTTCCGGGACAATTTTTTGAAACACAGTGAAATTCCCAATAGCTTCATTGAATATTATAACCAAAAATATTTTTGTTTAATAATAATTGAACGATTGGTAAAAAAAATAATAATATAAGTGTTTATTGTAAACAGATTTGATTGACGTTATTAATTACGAGCCACCGCCAATGCCTCAAGGTTTTACATATCAAATAATTGTATTTTCAACGTGGGGCGATGCTTATTATGTTGGTTTAAATAGCATTGAATTATTCGATATTGAAGGCAAACAAATAAAGTTATCAAAAAAAAGTAAATATTATAAATACATTTATATTTGCATTATTGTTTTAATGCCATCAAATTGTGTATAATTATTTGAGAAATGAATTAATTTCAATGGTTTTAGGTATCACAGCACATCCAATTAGTGTGAATATTATTGATGGCATTGAAAATGATATCAGAACACCTGACAAACTTATAGATGGAATAAATGACAGTGTGGATGGACAGCATTCATGGCTGGCACCAATTTTACCAGGCGAAGTTAGTTAAACATTACATAATAACATCACGGACGAGCTGGATATAAATATTAATAAATCATTTTCCATTTCGTTTTTATTTTCTTGGTTCTTTTGATAACTTAGCTCAATCGAATTTACATAATCTTTGATTATGCAACAATTGTTTCAATGATTAAAATATGGAATTATAGAAAGACTCCTAAACGAAAAGTCAAAGAATTTGGTGTAAGTAATAATATATATATTTAATATATATTGTAATATTACTATATAAAACAGTACATATTTATTTTATTGTCTATTTATTGCGATTCTTTATCGTGTTTATGTTCTCAATTTTTCAGATATTCGTAGATGATTTGCTGATATATAATGGAATATTAGAAGAGAATGAACATTATGGCACAATTTATTTTAGCAGCAGTGATTATAAAGAATCTTCTGGTGGACCACCAGCCAAATCTGTATCTGAGTACGGATTTTTCAATTATATTTTCCGATACGATAAATGGAAGAGCTGATAAATTATCCTCTTCATTTATTCCTATTATTCTGCATAAAATAAATTCAAACAGGATTTTGATGTGAACACTTTTCGTGAAATATAATAGGTATTATTTTTGTTTTTTTTTTTTTTATTTCTATTTCAGATCGGACCAAGAGATTCATCTGTTAAATTTGGAAAGAGTCGGGACATTTGGTGAAGATTTACTACCTGATCAATTGTTACGTCCGTATACCTCTTTGCTGCCAAATAATTCACACAATTATACACTGTAAAAAAAAGTGTACTTTTATACATGAATATTTTGCTCACTATTATTATCACTTTTATACGCGCAGTGTAAATATACTTCATATACTTAAATATCTATAAATAAACTCTATAACTGTTTCACTCTGCATTTCTATTTACAAGTTTGGTTTGTGGAATGTTGCTACAGGTGTTTTTTCATAGCATATTTTAAATATAAACAATCAATTTTCATCTTGTTATGTTCATAAAAAAAAAAAAAAAACTAAACGGAAAAACTATTTGACTAACTATTATTGAATTTAGTCAATAACAATTCATATTTTCTTCTATGATGTACCACCACATGCAAAATAAATAAAATTCAGGTTATATATTGTAGAGGTTTGCCACTTTTATAACAATTTAAATTCATTTTACCGCCATGAATTGTCAATATCAAGAGACGATAAAATAGAAAATCCGCTAGTTGGTAAATTTTTTTGACAAACTCACGTACAATAGGTTTGGTTATAATTCATTAATTATTTATACACAACTGTTTATTGAGGCGATTATTGCGAATTGAAAGCAAACACGACTAGTTGTGTTAAATATGATTGCATTATTATGAAACATAACATGTGGTGTTGTACTTACTGCATTAATGTAACGAAAATTTTCGTAGATAAACAATTTATTTGTGACATTTATCGATAAAGTGATGCTGTATCATTTTTTTTTATAACAAAATGAATAAATATACTATTGCAATTATTAATTATTAGGTACAAACTGATAAACATACTTATATTTTTCGTGTTATTACGGTCTACAATATAGTCCTATAGATTTTTAAAATGGACACAAAACCAAAGAGTGAACATCTTTTGGCATTGAAAGGTGGTTATATACATAAATTCTTTCCATTATTTCATTCAAAGTTATCCGAATGTATATTAAGAGATTAAGAGAAAAGAGTGTACGATTTTTTCTTGCATTCTAATTTAAATATAATTTATTTTTATTGCAGTAATGCGATTAACACGACCAACATTGGCCACTCCTCTCGTTGTTACGTGTGATTCCACAGATCTGCCTGGCAATACGTTAAATAATAAATTGAAAAATGACTGTACATCACTGCAAGATATGGAGAGTCTTTCAGTTGGACAATTTATGGTGTTACCACAAAGTTTTGGGTATGTGTAACTATTCACGATCATCATTTTATTCTATAAAATATTAATTATATTATGTATTGCAGGAATATTTACTTGGGCGAAATTTTTTCAAGTTATTTATGTGTTCATAACGGGAGCAGTCAAATAGTTAAAAATATTCATGTAAAAGTATGTGTATTAATTCATTTTATTTTCTTCTATTTTATTTATGGATATCATAATTGAAATAATTGTATAAACTTTACATACTTTTTTCTATTTTTTTTTGTTTTGCTTCAGGCGGATTTGCAGACTAGCACACAAACCATTTTATTATCAAATAAGAATGTAAATATTGAAGAATTGGCGCCTGATAATACAATTGATGAAGTTATTCATCATGAAGTAAAAGAAATAGGGACACACATGTATACCAAAATTTATAATGCTCAGTCTTTCAATTTTTTTATGTATTGTAAGATACAGAGAAATTCAATTTTTATATTTATTCGTTTCAGATTAGTGTGTGAGGTCAATTATATGCCATCAACACCTGGCAGCACATCGCAGTCGTTTAGAAAATTTTTTAAATTCCAAGTTGTCAAACCGCTCGATGTTAAAACGAAATTTTACAATGCCGAGGTATTATACATTATCATTTTCCTAAACCTATAAAATAAAATTAATAAAAGAGAAAAATACCAAATTTCAATAAGGGAAATTAATCTTAATAACTTCCCCTTTTTATATGCTGTTTATCTAGTCGGATGAAGTCTATTTAGAGGCTCAAATACAGAATTTAACAGCTGGGCCCATTTGCTTGGAGAAAGTATCTCTGGAGTCGTCACATTTATTCACGGGTAAGAGAAAGAGAGTTGCATGGCATATAAAACGTCTCTCAGGGTATATAAACTAATTACATTACTGATAATTGATATTTCTGTTTTGTTTAATTTTTCATTTATTCAAGTGTCAACACTTAGTACAACTAACAATGGCGATTCTATTTACGGCAATGTTAATGTATTAGATTCGAATTGTAGTCGACAATATCTTTACTGTCTTATGCCTGAAGCTAGTTTGTTGAAGGACCCTAAAATGATGCACAATGCAACGAATATTGGTAAATTGGATATTATTTGGCGCAGTAATATGGGCGAAAGAGGACGATTGCAAACGAGTCAATTGCAAAGAATGGTATTTATTGTATTGACAATAATACAAATGTTTATTAGTTACCGAAATATTATATTAAAAATATTATAAAATTTGAATACAGGCACCAGACTACGGAAATTTACGTGTTACAACTAAAGATATTCCGGGCCATGTGTATTTGGAAGAAGTTATGGATTTCAAGTGTCATATCATAAATACATCGTATGTTTTCATATTAGGCTATTTTCAATCATTAAAATATTATATTAAAGAATAAGTTTACACTAATATTTTCCAGCGAACGTAATATGGATTTACTATTGAGTTTGGAGTCAAATAATTCATTGGCCTGGTGCGGTATCTCAGACATTACAATTGGAAATTTAAAATCCGGAGCATTTATCGACGTTCCATTGCGTTTAATACCACTTGAAAGTGGACTCATTGTAAGAATGAAATTAATTAGATGTATAACTAAGCCACAATGTATTATCCATATATTTTTTTTTTCTTTGTTGCAGACAGTCTCTGGATTAAAATTGGTAGATACATTCCTGAAGCGTGTGTATGATTATGACGATTTAGCACAAATTTTTGTTTCACAAAGGGGTTGAAAGGTAATGAGAAAATGGATAAAGAAAAAACTTGTACTTCAATTATATAAATATGTAATATTTGTTTTTTTATAATAATAATAAAAGTTATTATTGTTATTAGAGATATGAATCTAGTGTAGACATTTTTTCATTCTCATTGACAGCACCAATAGCGCACGCGAGTAATGTCTGAACATCTTGCGGTTCATTCCCACCAAAAATATAGCCATTGGCTTTGTCTATTGCATTTTTAACTTGAAGTAACAGTGCCTTATTCGATATATCCAATGGTAAAAAACTTACGAGACTGTAATCTTCAATTAGTGAAATTAATGCGGCATTCAATTTTTTATACCTTGAAAATATTTAGTAGATACAAATTTATTGTTTAATAATATATTTTATTGCTTAGAAATTTCTATTTAATACGCACTTGGCTGTGTATGGATCCTCGTCCAATTTATCAAGGAGATAATTTAAATCAAGAACTTCAGTATAAAAATCTATATTAAATTCCAATTGATCTTTATATTTTTGCATTAAATCCAATTTTGTCATTATATTAACGTGCGGCAATGCCAATTGTAACATTGTACTCGTACACACCATTAGTGATGAAAGATATTTCCCTTGTAAAAAAAAAAAAAAACAGATATAGAATAATTTTCTTCAATAAAATTTGTATTATCATCTATTTAAATATTTACCAGGATCACTGCAATGATGAGAGTCCATTAAATGAACACTGCACAGTCGTACAAGATTTTGACCCATTTTTTCAGCAATATTCGTCACGGATTTATGATGCGTATAAAGTTCAATCTGAAAAAATAAATAAAGTATATACAGTGCAATTTAATCCTTACAGTGACTGCTCATATTCGTTTTATCAATTATTTATCATTTACTTGACCAGGACAATCGATGATAATGTAATAATCTTTCAAATCCAGCACTTTTTTAATTAACCAATCAATATTTGCTTCTAAAAATTCCATACAATACACAAGTGCTCCATTTGGTCCAAGCCCGTATGTATTCATAACCTCATCGTGTTTTATTAACTCTGCAATGTCCACCGCGGGTTTATACTCCATATTTTCATTTGCTGGATCTTTTTATTATATTTATTTGAATGAATTGAAAAGACAAACGCATAAATCGTATGGGGTTAACGATTTCAATATATGAAATATTTAGAGACAATATAATGTTTATAATTATTCACCTATATTTATCACTGCAACTTTTCGCCCAACTTTTTCAAGAAAATTGCACATTGCATTGCAATATGTTGTTTTACCACTTCCTGGTGGTCCTATAACTAATTGTCCGAATATTAAAGACATGATTGAAACAAGAAAATTAATTTTCTTTTATTTTTTTAATAGCCGCAACTATTTGTTTCAATGTTGATAATTCGTAATCTTTCACAGCGATTGACAATAATAGTGGCCGGTCAATTTCAATAGCTTCAGCTATGTAACGAGCTGATGCGTGAATTTCTTCACTGTCGTTACCAAATATAGTTCTGTAAACAAATAAAAAAATACCAAGTTAGTTTTAGCCATAGGTATTATAAATAAAAAATTAACATACTGCGTCGAATAAATGTGATTACTGCCAAATTGATTTAGAGCTGATCCTAGATTTACAGTTACCATAGAACCCAACTTTTTGAATTGAGTTATTATTAAAAATATTCGATTGCTGAAAATGAAAAACACATAAATGACTAGGTTAATGTAAACATGTTGAAAAATTTATTAATAATATTTTTTGTCAGTGCATACTTGTAAAATTTCAAGGCAATATCGGTATGATTACCGTTTATTACAATTCCACAATCGTATTTGGAATTAGACATGATCTTCGGTCATATCAACAATGATTGGTACGTAAACAATATAAATTGGCAGGAAAAAAAAATTGGAGAATCTCGCGGGTCCCCGATGAGAGATTTTTTGTAGAGGTTATGAAACCGATCATAGAAGTGAATGCGCAAACGCTTAAAATCGTTGATAAATGGCGCACATTATGTAAATTAATAGACAAGTTTCATTTAGTTTTAACTGTCACACGGAATAATATTGCCAATTAATAATAATTCAAGTTTTCAAAAATTAATTTCATATTTCGTATCAGTATGCTGAAAAGTTAATTCCAAAATTCGAATATAATTTCAGTTTCATATTTAAAATACCATCACTTGTGGCGCTTGAGTAGCATTTCATATATATCATTCATGATATTTTTGTGTCTTTCTTTTGTGTTTATAATTCATTTGTGTTGATTGTGTTTAATACATATTACCAGTAACGGTTATAAACTCGTATTCTTACAAACGTTACCTATTACACCATTCAAATACTCAACAAAGTACAGTATAAATGAAGTACTATACCCTGATTGTTAATGATTATTAGAAAGAATCAATTGTCATCATGTCGAGAAAATATTCTTTGTTATCACAACAAGGCTTCAAACAGGATTTGAATGGCATTACCGAGAATGCAGTATTCCCCGAATATGTAAGACTACATACTATCTCTATTTTATAATAAAAATATGTAAATCAATTGGTACTTGATATGATATTGGTATTTGCAGTTGGACCAGGTAGAATATAAGCCACGAAGTTTAATCGACGACACTCTAGAGACAATTGATCCTACTCCAAATGTTCATACGATGTTTGTTCAATTCAATGAGAAATTCTTTTCGGAAAAATTATTGCCTGTTCAGGTAAGATGGAGTCAACGAATGACAACATGTGCAGGCACATGTTCATTTCATCCACGTAATCGTGAATGTGTTATTGCGCTCAGTGCTCCATTACTGAAATTGCGACCGAGAAAAGATTTAGTTGAGACATTATTACACGAAATGATACACGCATATTTATTTTTAACTAACAATAATCATGATAGAGATGGCCACGGTCCAGAATTTTGCAAACACATGAATAGAATTAATAATATTGCTGGGACAAATATTACAATTTATCACAATTTTCATAGCGAAGTGAAACTATATCAACAACATTGGTGGCGATGTAATGGACCGTGTCAAAATCGTGCACCATATTTTGGTACTGTTCGTCGTGCCATGAATCGTGCGCCTGGTCCATCTGATTTTTGGTTTCAAAGCCATCAGATTAATTGTGGTGGTGAATTCATTAAAATTCGCGAACCTGACAATAAAATAAAGATGAAGAATAAAAATAAAGAGCCGTACAAATCACCAGAGCAAATAAATACCATTGATCGATACATAACGTCGACAAATTCAAAAAGCTCACCGAAACCTCCAACAAACCCTCCATCAAACTCCAATTGTAATGGTTGTCGATGCAAAGACAAGAAAAAAAATTCATCCGCGGGATTTGCAAAACTTGGAACCAATGCAAATAATGTTTATGGATTTGGTACAGGTGGTCCTGGCTCGGCAACAACACAATCTCGATTCAATAATGTAACTCCAAAATCAACACCATCGACAGCGATAAATTTCTCGGGTGTTGTCGGCGGTAATCCAATAGGTAAAAGCAATTTATTGAATAAATATTATCTATCGCCGTCCAAACAAACCAGTAATGTATGTAACATAATGGACAGTAATTCTGTTATATGTCCCATATGTAATAATAATTTTGCACAAGAATTAATCAATAATCATATCGACGTATGTTTGGCCAATGGAGATAATAATGGAGCGCCATCGTCCAAGCGTTCAAAATTATCAACTGACAACAGTGATCGCGCAAACACTTCTGCGAACAGTGAAAATTTACATGTGTGTCCAATATGTCAGAAGAAATTCCCCAGTGATATTATGAATAGTCATTTGGACGATTGTTTACTGGAAAAAAATGCAATGTCCAAAGATAATTCGAAGAGAAGTAATAGTAATGACAATAAGAATTTTAATAATACAAATGGAT
Source organism: Galerucella tenella (assembly GCA_910591685.1). Classification (NCBI taxonomy): domain Eukaryota; kingdom Metazoa; phylum Arthropoda; class Insecta; order Coleoptera; family Chrysomelidae; genus Galerucella; species Galerucella tenella. Next base: position 88,362 of record CAJUYH010000648.1, read on the forward strand.
CGACGAATTTTCGCGAATGTCCGATTTGTTCTGATTTTTTTACCGCAGATGCAATTTACAATCATGTGAATGAATGTTTGATTGATGATGGAAACAGAGTAGATAGTAATGAAAATAAAAATTCTATAGTTGATATTACCGCGGAATCAAAAAAAGATAAGACTGATAGTAATTGTATTAACTGTCCGACTTGTTGTCAAGATATTCGGGTAGCTGATTACATTATCCATGTCGAAACGTGTCTGGCTGCTGAATATGACAGAGCAAATAGTAATAAAAATAATGTTGTGATATTGGATGATATTGATGATATTTATAAAGCCGGAAGTAGCAGGCAAATAAATAATTCAAATGCTGGTAAATATAAATGTTTGGTGTGTAATGAGATGATAAGTAGATCAATACCGTTAAATGAGCACTTGGATTATTGTGTATCGATAATTTATAGCGACACAAGTATTTCGAATTCCAGTGTTGTAAACAAAATGCCAACAATAAATATTGATGACGATAGTGACAGTGCGGAGGAGGAAGAGGACAAACATCTCTGTCCAATATGCATGAAGATGATTGTTGACAAATTAATGGCAAAACATGTTGATGAATGTATTAAGAGTATCAATTAATTTTCCGGAAAAAAAATATATATTTACAATATAATTTCAAAATTAAATTTTATTAAATGAGATACAATTGATTAATAAGTAGTGAATTGTTTTTTTTCTCTGTTTTCATTTTTTGTATTCTTGTTTCTTCACACATATTAACTAATTTCTATCAAGTGGAATAAAATTCACTTTGTTTATTCTCTCAAAAATTACTTAAATCTATTTTAATAAATACAAACATCGTTTTTTTTTCTTCATCTTGTAATGATCTCTTGTCGTTTATAACTTTTCATATAAATCTGATGGATCGAAACTGCGCGCAGTGCACATTCCACAAGTAAATTCTTGAATATAACTCGGGAAAAAAAGTAATATATGATGTTTTGTAAATTGTATAAATGGTAAAATATTGCCGAGGAAAATGTAAATGGAATCTTTGTCCAATCTGAATCTGAAATTTGATAATTCAATTCATTGAATCATTATCGTTATGCAAAAAAGCTGGTAGGTTTTTTTTTTGTTTCGTTTTGAATTCCACAAATTATTTCTTACCTCTTATCATTAACTGTTTTCCATTCAAAATCGCGTGTGAATGACAAACGTTTAGTTGAATTGTATATAGCACCGCCATCATTGTCTGGTACAATTTTCAAATAATCACTGCCGTCATAAATATTTAAAACAACTCCTGATGATGTGCTAATTGCTGTTAATGCAAAACCTGGATTTTCAGCGTAACACTGTCCAATAACTAAAAATTCCTTATCTTTTTCAATAGAACGTGTGACATTGTGAGTCGATTTTACAATTGTAGGCGTTAAAACACAAGGACCTTTAATCAAACGAAAAATTAGCATTTCAATTAATGATATTGATGACAATAATTAAAATTTAAACTCACTGAAAAATTCACGAATAATAGGATTGTCCAAATACTGATGTAATCGTGTGCGAATTAAAAACAGATCAACGAAATATGGATCATACTCAAACCATACAGTATTTCGATTCACACGTAGCTCGGCTTTTGTATTATCTTTTGGAAATGTTACACCAACAATAAAATTGTCAGTGGTAGCAGTATAACTACTATTACCACCAATAACATTGTATAGCGCGCGCAATCTCCATATTGTTTGCGAAATTTTTTCAGGCAACTGAATAAGAACAAGAAACGTTACACAAATAATTCAGTTAAATGCTAAAATTTTTTTCTCTTATAATGTAACTTAGTATCGATTGCTTAACTTACATTCTCTACACGTACAAATGTTTGATATTGTCTCAATGTTGATAGCTCTCTCGATGCTTGATAGCAAGCTTCGGAATACGGCACCAATAATTTATTATTTGATTGCATTCGACAATCGGAATATGGCCATTTATTAAGTTTACTCTTGTTTTTTTGCTCTTCATTAACTTCACCCACCATATTCAATAATAACGATGAACCAGAACACTTTCCCTTTGCCGTGTCGGATAACCCCCAAACAACATTCAATTTCATCGATGCTTGATCACTCGGTTTCAAACTAAAATATTCCCAAGTCCATGGTGCAACTCGTTCAATTTCACTGCATACCTAAAAACAATTTCAATTAAATAATAAATAATAATAAACTTAGAAGTTATTTTGTCACAAGCCCTTTTAATTATATGAACGATAATCAAAGTATTATTATTTTACCTTCATAACACGTTCACCTGGCACAAATCTGCTGGCTTTTATTTTCAATGTGTCTGATAGCCATGTTGGTGATTCGTAAAGTGCAGCAATATTCCATTGTTGCAAAATATTCATTGTTCCCAATTCGCTGCGTGTTAATGACACCACATGATGATTTTCAGTCCGGCTGTATTCAAATTTAACCTGAGGACATTTAAAAATGGAAATAAAAATGCGAAAACACATCTACTATCTATTTTTTCGTATGATTATTACTATTATCATAATCAGTTTATATTAAATTGCTTAAATACTTCTGATGGCTGAATATTTGATGGTTCAATATACACAGCGATTCCACAACTGCCTTTTGGCGGTACGTAACTGAAGTAATCAAGCACATGAACCGCCAATAATGGAGCTCTCGCGACATACCAAGTTCTAAAATTCATTATTATAATAATAATAATAAATACTAAATAATTACAAATATTTGTATTGAATTGATTATTCAATTGTTGAAAACTTACTGATAATTACTACGGTGCGATGACCAAATGTCCGCTATTATATCGTCTTTAGCAACTTGAGTTTCGCAATCGTAAATTTTTACCTCCACACGTCCACCCAATTCAGGCACAATTGAGTCAAAAATGACAGTATCCTAAGCGGACAACAAACAAAAATATTATTTTGACGTAGAGTTAGATGAAAAATGTTTCTTTAAATTCAGAAAAAATAATTACTTTTAATTCTGCATCGGGATGTCGCATTACTGTATACATCGTTGGACATTCTGTACAAATTTTATTCAATTTTTCTCGTGCATTAACTCCATAAATTATTGTTGTTGTTCTTGTGTGTGCAGTGACGCCAGTTCTTAAATGCTCTGTGATTACATAAATTGAATGCATTTAAATACTGCGACAATACGAAAATTGATATAAACAATTTAATATTAATGAATATAATTACCAGCTGGTGTATTGTATGATAAAAATAGACGATCTTGAAGTCCAACAGTTACATTTGTTGGGAAATAACCGTGAATTGATTGGGCACGTTCAGCTGAATGCCAAATGTCATATAAGGGATTGTAGGTTTCAACCATTTCTGTACCGTGAATAGCTGTGCTGCAAAAAATAATGCATGATAAATCATTCACACGTTATTTATAATTAGTTCGATGTAAAAAGAAAAAAAATTAATATGCTGATTAATTGATACATACCGCAATATAACGTGATTGTTGCGGCCACCCAAAATATGAGTAAAATTACCGCGTATTGAGAATAATGAGTTTGCTGATGCTGCGAGTCGTACATTTGTTCCAAGATCCGTCATTTGAATTGATTCCATTGTTAATGGCACATTTATTCGCTGTTGATTTATATGAAATTCCATATTTAATAATCGATGATAAGCATTTTCCGGTAGCGATTGTAAATCTGTAAATTTATCAAATAAACAATAACAATAGTGATAAAATACAATTTTTCATTTTACATTTATAAAATATGTTTCATTGTGAGTTAAGTATTTCATGTAAATTGTAACTCACATCTGAAGGCATCATCGATATTTGTTTTATTAAAATGAAGACACAAAATGGCTTTTTGTTGAATACGTGCAATTATATCAACTTGTACTGGATCTTCAGACTTTTTATCCAATTTAAAACTTTTCAAAATATCTTTGATACGTCCAGGATGTTCCAAAAATCCAGACAATGAATGCATCACACCCGTTGCTTTTATATACAACTGTAAAAACATTATTTGTCATTATTATTAAAAGTTGGTATTCATCGTAATATTATTGTGATTGTTTGAATGAAAATTCTTACGGATATTTGATTGAAATGTGTACCACTCCCGTGACTGTTCAATGTCACATACGCAACTTCTGGTATATTGGAGCGTGGACTTGCAATTATAATATTTTGTATCATTGCACCGAAATTACGTCTTGTATCTTGATAATCAAATATATAATTGCCGGTAATTATATTCTCATCTGTTTTAGGCTTTTGGAGTACACGTGAAAACTGTACTGCAATAGCTCCACTAATAAGGAAAAAAAAACAAAATTATAAATAAAAATGATTAAAAATAATCAATACAATTCATTTGATTTGTTTGTAAAATAGAATTTATACAGATGTTTGTAGCAAGGAAAATTTGTTTTCTCCATTGATTTTAAAGTTGTGTAGAAATAATTGGCCAAATGTAAATTTGATTCACTTTGCATATACCAAAACAATGATATAATTCGATTTGGAGTTGGATTTGATACAATTAATAGTGTCAATGCGGCAATTCTCATTTCCAAATGTTCAGTTCTATTAACGAGAATTGGCCAATAGACCGGATAGATCTAAAATAAATAAATCAATTAGTTAACTGATTACTGGATAAAATAATGTTCAATAATGACTCATTTAAAATGTCTTCTCTCACAACGTCTGGTCGCAATGGTGCTGTTGGTAAAGATGCCCAGGCTGCTAATACTCGCAAATGACGTGATTGAACACTATTACCACTGGCAATTGGCTCTAAAAATTCAACAACTCGTCCCAATTGTATATTCGCCAATCCCTCTAACCACACCATTTTCGTTTCATACACATCCATTTCCGTGAATTTATCCAAATAAATTTTCACATAATCATCCAACATTTCATATGGACAATAAACCAAACATGTTTTGTATATTAATGTGCCGAATGTAAGTATTCCGGTATTACGAATTTGAACTGATAATTTTTCTGGTAAATTTGTTAATGATTGTAAACTCACTAACAATTGTACATCGGGTTTTCTTATGTGAAATGGCAACTGTGTGAGTAATTGCATTGCAGTAATATCGGATACTTTTCGATGTTTAATTAAGTTCAAAACAAATAAAGCCGACTCTCTCGTGCCTATTTGCGGTACCGCTTCCAAAAACATATTCCTGAATTTTTGTCAATAGCAATAAATATACAATAAATTATTAATTATTATCAATAGAATTAAACATTTGATATATAGTTGAAATATACCGAATTGTTTCCTCGATATAACTCGTCCCAGAAATATTGTTGTATGTTGATTTCAAATCAGATTGATCCAATTTTCCAAGGTAATATAGTAATTTTGATATTGTTTTATTGTGTAAATTGTGTATTTCTGTATCCAATCCAGGATTTTCCAATCTTTGACTGAGCCGATCGAGTAATGCTGATATCTAGTTGATAACAGATAGAATAAATAAATTTAATTGTTATTAATTTGTTGATTTTCATTTGTTTCCACTCACTTCATGAAAAATATCTTTTTTTTCATAAACAGCACGTCCTTGTGACAAATCATTGTCCGGTAATTTGTGTTGTAAACTAACTTCAACAAATTTATCATTTAATGTGTCGACATCCGCATCACTAACTTCAATCAATTCAAAAATTTGTCGGGTGAATAAAAATTGTGCTTCGCCCAAACTTTGAAATGGCTGCACATAAATACCACCAGTTGCATTTATAAACATAATGCTTGTTGAATTTCCATCCAATTTAACTTTATAAAGTCGTTCACTCGATTTAATAACTGGACTCTAAATAAGAAAAAAAAATAGTGAATAAATAAATATTTGTTCATTACGATTTAAATTCTTGCTGTGATTATTGACATTAATAGATACTTCATCAGCAGTTGGACACTGCATTCTTGGGACATTGGTCCATGTCCAATGTTGGTGTCCAATACATAAAGTTGGTTCGATAAATTTTTGAATCCATTGTTCATTATTAGATTTGGGTGATACAACGTATTCAATTGTACAATAGCCATAGTGAGTGTTCTAAAATAAATTGATATTAATTGATGAGTATACAACAGTACAGTAAATGGTGCATATATATATATATATATATATATATATATATAATATAATGATGTAATGAAATGAAAAAATAGAGGGCATTTATACTTCTTTTGAATGAAAGGCAACTTCTTTATCCAATGTCCTCAAGTCCAATTGCAAAATACTCGCTATACTTCGTTTGATGTTTGTCGACCAAAGTGATTCAACCTCAACACTAAAATTTGTTACGAGACCCTCATCATAAATCACTTGAAAGGGCTTCAACAATTCATTGGCCGGTTCTTTTACCTGAACGACCCCGGATTTTTTACCGAGTTCACCATTCCACACGAATGTTTCCAAATTCTTTAACTGAAAAAAAAGAAAAGGGAGAAGAATAGCACGCGAGTTTGTATACGTGTTGTTTGCCTTTACCCATATTTATATATCGAATTTTTTATAAATATTTATGATTATATTGATATTATTTTTATGGTGTACCTGCAATTGAATGGCATTGTCCGTTGTTTGAATCACAAGTTTACCCTGAAAACCCCACAACGAAGCAGCGCGTGATGGCAATAAAACGCCAGATTTTGATTCAGCAACGTACGAATACGTATATTTTTTTCCCGATTCAAAAATATTATTCGCGTTTGCCACACAAAATATTATAAAAATAATGCATAATATTTTTTTGTCCAAATACATTGATGGTAATTTATTCCAGACCACATCTACATTCAAAAAGGAATTAATACATTTATAAAGTATTATATATATGTTTGTGAAAATGCAAGTTGAGAGTAATAAAACAATATAATAATTCCGTGCTATGTAGAAGAATCAGTGGTGATATAAAATATAATATGTTTCATTATATTTAAAAATTGTTCACATACACATACATGAATGGTTTATATTGATATTAAAAATAATAAATATTTATATATATTACCTGAAGACCTCATTGTGTGGAATGGTCGCAATCCTGATGTCGACTGAGTTCATGAAAGTCAAGAGATGACCCGTCAAGCTCTTATCTCCCTATAACCGCACGTCGTCGTAAGCTTTTATGAGTGTTAGTTTAAATTATCCCATCGACAGATTATCCTCAATCTCATCATGTCCTCTTTACATACCATATCAGTATGTGTGTATGAGTCAAAGACTATATGTATATATATATATAATGTGTCTGTATGCATGCGTATATATATACAAATGAATATTTATTTTTCAGATATGCGCTCCAATATATTTTCGTTAATGTTTTTATTTAAAATTAATTTCAGCACATGATTGATGTATCGTATTATATAATTTTCTTTCTCTACAACAATATGTTTGTGTATTTTTAGAAAGACTTTTATTTATTTATCGATGAAAATGTGTATGGAATGTTATTTTTCCTTTTTTTTTTTTTGTTATGGTAAAATAATATTTTTCAGATAAACTGACCTTTAGCCTCTTCTATATTTAGAGCTTATACTATGTACAATGATAATAAATTTCTCTGAAAGAAGAAAAGGAAAAGGAAAAAAAAAATTTATGGTCCCCTCTGATAAATAGTACATATTTAGCCTCGAAAAATTCATGCGGAGATAAAGCAATAGAGAAGATGAAAAATAACAGAAGTATCGTTTCATGGAATCTATGATTTTTTTTCCTTTTTGCTATTAGTCATATCTATTATATACAAGATTTTATTCAATTTTTTTTTCCATTTCTTGTTACAGAAATATTTAAATACAAGAAATAAAAATTCTATACAAATGTAGTGTGAATTATAATTGATGTACATTATTTAACTGTTATTGGAGTTGTAAAAACCATTTTCTAAATTATGTTTCTTTTAAAGTGATGATTCACTCTTTTTTTTTTGGTTTTTAGTTTAATTAGCTGCGCTTTAAGTCCTGTGATAAATCATTTTCATTCATTCTATTTTTTCGTTTTTTCGAGCTATCTACAATGGTTTTATTATCTTGAGAATCGATTTCGAATATTCCCAAGCATCGCTGTAAACAAAAAAAAAATAGATTTAATTATTGAATGAAAAGTATGAGAGAAAATTCACACAAACATATACATTTGAAATAATAATTTTCGATTATTTACTTGTGAGCTGGATTAGCTTGATCCAATTGATCACTCAACTGTTGAATTAATGTTGCGAACATTTTCAAATGTTCAATAGTACCGCCCTGAAGCCATGCACGCGGCAAAGTACTCATGATCTGTAAAAAAGTAATTCAATTATCTTAATCCATACCATACTACACAAAAGTGCAATGAATAGATAAACAACAAAAAAAAAA
>CAJUYH010000648.1:96893-145816 GCA_910591685.1 Galerucella tenella
AAAAAAAAAAGAATTTATTTACCAAATTGGCTTTATGCATAGCGTCAACTGGTGATGAGACGCGTAAACCAGCCAATAAATATCGATTGAGAAGTGAACCGAGAGCTAAATTTTTCAATTGTGTATCACCAAGTAAACCCTGCCAGCTCAATAAATTGCGCAATAGCTTAACTGCCATTGTAAATTGTCGTTGAAAAAATGTATGTTTTGCATCCAAACCCCTGAAATTAAAATAAATCAACAATTAAATTACTGCATCATTATTAACAAATGAATATATTTATGAACAATGAGATAAAAATTACTCACTGCTTTGATGAAATAGGTATAAAAACATCATTCTCTACAGCTGATTTAATTTTATCTAAAATCGTATTGAATAATGATTGTAGAGATTTACTCGTTTCATTTAAATTGGGATAATCCATTACAAGACGGCGGACAGTACCAACAAGTCGCAAAGTTTGTGATGTAGACATTGGATCCCATATTTTTTCCACAATAGCTGGAGAAAAAAAAAATAAATGGAATTTATTTAATGATATTTATATAATGTGAAATGCCAATAAGAAATCAAATTGAATAAATAAATTATTCCGATACGTACATGTTAATTTTGGAGTGACTACTTTTTCTATTGTCAGGGGAATTAATCGCACGTCAGGATCGCGTTTCAATGACTCTTCATTTTCTTTCCCATTCAATGCATATAACAATAACGCATTATACCATTTGGTGCGTTCCAAATCAGTGTTCTCCTGCAAATACAAATAAAAAGATTTTGTATATTAATCTATTGTGCACACAGCCCATTTATTCCGCGAATTTCTTATTAAAATTTTCAATTGTTGTAAAATAATTACCATTAAAGGATTCCATGCAATCAGATGTAATCGCACAATAGGTGAAACCATTTTGGGAATACATAATGAAACATACGCCTCTGTATATGCTTCCATGTCAGTTTCTCGCCATGATTCTAATTTTCCCAATATATTACGTACATTACTGAAATCATCCATGACATCAGAAAAAATGTCCCTGCTCTCATTATCAATTTCATCTGCAATATTTGAAACATTTATATTTATATTGCATAATAAAATTAATGAAAACCATATACTTCATTTCTTCTTGTTTTTTTTTATCATTTCATCATTTGTAATAATCAATTTTCATGCGTAGTTCCTTTCATTGTTTCGAATTGTTCGAATGACAAATGAATGAATGAATAGATGGATAGATAGATAATTCATTAGCACCTTCCATTTGTTTGAACGCAAGATTTTGCTGTTCAGTCACTTCATCATCGCTGGACATTCCGTCAGAATGTTTTGGAATATTTTGCGTGAGTTCTCGTGCTCTTCTACGACGTGCCCTTCTACCTTCACGTTCGGTTGCTCGTCGAACCCGCGCATCATCCTCCGGACCTCTGCGTACTGTTTGACCTCCTGTTTTGTTTTCATAAATACCACAAACACAAATTGTTAATTCAATTTAAAGTCATTAATTCGCGTTGTTTTGTCATAATTATATACATAAGGCACTCTAGCAAAATATATTAACTAATTATTTTCTTTCTTTCTTTCAACGACATGAGATGATTGATTGGATGTAGAAAATAAATAACTGACTCGCGGCAGAAGTGATTTCTTCAGCTTGATCCCGCGTATCTTGACGTCGACGTTCCATCAATTCACTTGTACGTTCCCCATACAGATTGAGCCAACGCTGCTCTAATCCGATCACCATTGGCAGCTAACAAAAAAGAAAAAAAAAATAGTTACATTAATATCACAAAACATTCAGTTATTTCAATGATAATGGAAATCACCAAGTACCCAAAAATCTTAATAAATAACCGACAATAAAATAAAAACAAGTTTTATATAAAAAATATTTTTTTTATATATCATTAAGCATTTGTTTGAATTTGACAATATATTTTTGGAGGTTATGGTGTAAATTCCACAGTCATTACACAGAGATATAATACAATCAATTCCAGCGTTGAATAGCAATAAACTGCGATACTCACCCATTACTAAATTATCTCTACAATTCTTTCGAAAAAAAAAAAAAATAAAAAAAAAATAATAATAACGAAAAAAAAAACAGACAACTATAATATATAATTATATTCTAAATATTAGCGTAAAAATTAATACAGAGAAGATTGTGTGACCCCCGGGCAAATGAAATGAATAATTTTACAAGCACTACCATTAATTGTAACAATTGTGCTATAAAAATTGCGTTTATATAATGTGTATTGCATTTGTGTATACAATATATCATTCAAAACATCAAATAATCAGATGAATGTGAAAACTCAATAGTAACACTGCATTTGCATGTTAAATAATAATTTTGCAATTGATTTATGCGACGATGATAAATATTATTTTTTCATTCATTTTGTTTAATTCGTCCTCCCCCACTTTTCTCAGCGAGCCAATTTTTAAGAAATGAAACAAAAAAAAGTGACACCGTGAAAACCCACCTTCTCATCAAGACACTCTACCAAGTCAGTGACATACCCACGCAACTCTTGGTAATATTTGAAGCGTTGAGCCAGCTGTGGCGCACGCACTTCCGCCTCATCCAATTCCTTAACTGTTTGCTGTAGCTCTTCTTGCAGTTGAATTTGATCCAATTCATGACGTCGATGTACCTGAATTAAACTCGACACTCTACGAGAGAGAACGAAACAAAAAAAGAAATTGAATAAATCCGTCAATCTTACGAATTGCTTTAAACCAATTAAAAATGATCAATAAGAAAAAAATTACCTCGCGCGCATTTTTTCCACCACTTCCACAGGTGATATTGGAACAATTTTAGTTGGATCGGGCGGTTGAATGCATGGTGGTGGTGGCGGTGCCGGCATCAATACCATCTCCAATGGTACAACTGATCCACTCATCATTTGTCCGCTATTCAATCCCATTGTGTACTGCTGCTGCATAATCGAATCCTGTTGTGCCGCTGCGATCTGATATTTCCATAAACAATTAATAAAGCATTTGATGCATTAAATCAGTTATCAATATTGAACTGCAACTAAATTCAACTATTAATAATTATTTACCTGAGCTCCCGTGACACCTTTTCGAATTTGCTGTGCCTCCCATTCTTCTTCCTCATTTCCATGCTCGCTTTCATCATCGGACACTGCAATATCATTATTTAATGCATTGTTTAAACTTAAACTTTTCAAATGAAGATGAAAAACGCTGTGAAACGAACGTTTAATTGGTGCTTGTGATGCTAAAAATGCTTCACGACGTTTCTCTTTATCACGCGCTTCTGTATTAACTGTCATATCAATACGATCCTGCGAGTCGTCGTCGTCACTGCGATCGTGGTCTTCTTCACGGACCAATCTTGATTTTCCTTTTTCCTCACTGGAACCAAAAACCAAAATAACACAACAATAAAATCGCAATATTTTATCATGCGGTCTGCATAAAATTGTAGATGAATAAATGTTCACATTGCTCCATCTTCAACAGGTATATAATCAGTTCCCAATTCTCGAGCTTTTTGTCGCTTTTTTCTTGCAGCGTGAATCATTGCAGCATCAGGAATGCAACCACCTAATAAACAAAAAAACAAAAAACAATAATAAATATACATTTGACTTTAAAATATTCAGTCACAATTCAATCACACAGGAATAAATATTTTATATATATACTTTCTAAGAAGAGCTTCATAGGATCGGCTTTAGCCGAATTTTTTCTAAACACATGTCCTTTAGAATCCTCCTCATCATCCGAGGTATAGTCGTCTTTTCCCGCTACCAATGCAGCGCGTCCATTCAAAATAAGTGGTCCAGTATTCTTGATTTTTACCTAAACGAAAAGAAATAAACGAGAAAAAAGTAAAATTAGTTTTTTCATCAAGCCCAAAGAAAAATAAATGAAAACATTAACATATATTGTAATATAATCAATCAAGTCTGTCATGTGTAATGATCGTGCCATTAATTCTTTGTTATTTTTTTTTTGTTTCATTTAAATAGCCACAATCAAATACAAAATAAAAGACTGAATGTGTAAATGAGATGCCTAGAATTCGAGTGGATCAATTTCTCCGCATTCGTAATAAACTCGATCCACCATCAGTTCTTGGCACATCAAATATGCGTGTGTTCATATTGCAAATTATAAAATTGGAGTGATATACTAATACTAATAAGACATCATAGAGATAGCTTACTACTAGATCATCTGTCTTTATTTCTAAATCTTTGTCGCGCTTAATGGACATGTTTGCTTGGTCAGAGTCCACTTGCATTTTCTCTTCACCTTTCTTTTTTCTCCTTTCGTGATCAAGTTGTTTCATCAGTTTTTTGCTCCTCGATGATTTCTTCACTTTAAAAACCTCACCATCATCAGCTACAATCATATATCGTATACATATATACACATTTGTATAATTCAAAATAGCGACATTGTTAATAAATTATTGTCATAATATGTAGATAATATTTGTATGTTAATTTTTAAAGAATTACATAACCTATATTGACACGGTGGATATTATATTTATTAATAATAATAAAATATTAAATATCAGTTGGGTGATGCGACATAATGCGTTTTTTAAAATTTTTTTAATGAATAAACTAACCTTCATCCAGCTCCTCTCCAAAACTCAGGAGCGTTTGCTTTGGTTTTTCCTTTTTCTTCGGTTTGATTTTAATTGGCTGAACATCATCGCAATCCATTCGATTTTCATTATCCTCACCTTCATCATTGAACGAACGCCGACGTATATTTCTCTTGGGTTTATTAAACATCGACATTGCTGTCTGATTCTGGGTCATTACATGTATGTAGTCATATACATCAATTATTGAAGTGGATTTGTATTAAGAAGTGGCTATTCACATGCCTTCATACATAGTAGTTGATAGCCAAGAAACACAAAATTAATAATTTGTACATTTATGAATAAATAATAAGAAATCATGGAATAAATAGAAGACACTCTTTCAATTAAAAATTGCAATATAAAAAATATTGTATTTAAATAACACCTATTGCGTACATGCATATATGCAGTACAATATGCAGCACTGCAGGTTTTTTTCCCCGTTGAAGTTGTATCTGTTATATTTTATACATGTATAACTTCACATTATGTTGGACTTATTTTTCCTACTTCGGGAAGAGATCTCATTATGGTCACAATAAGTAATCGAATGAAGCGCCACAGGCGGATTTTTATTGGCATGAATCTATTTTTCCATCGCCATTTTTTGTTTTGAATGCAATAAATGCTGTTTAAATTTTATTTTTCACATGAAATATAATACCTTTTTTTTTTGCCGATATTTCATCAATAATTAGACAATCCACTATGAGTGTCTACTCACTGCAAATAAATTTACAATAGACAGTGATACAATTTCAATTATTATTAGCAATTTTATCGTCCGTCGATGTGTCAGATACTCCGTCAATAACTGCCGTGGAACTAAATTATTATATGAGATACGACTTTTATATATGAAGTAAATTCGAGCAACGCCGCGAAGTTTTGAGAACAAATACGCAATAATATTTACCTGCCGACTAGCACATTCTCGAATACATGTCAAACACGAAAACATACAATATTTCACATATCAAATTGCAAATAAATTAGTTAAAAATTATAATTAAGAACGTGAAAAATCCTATTTAAAACTGAGTAAAACATTTTCAATGATATTTGGCATTAACTTGCACACGTATATACATGAAACTCATTGTTTATATTACACACCAGAAAGTTCGAGATAAATTATATGTTGACCCAAACTGGTGGGAACATTTGGAACGTCCACATCGTTTACTCAACCAGGATTTCGGCAGTGCATTGCATCCCAATCAATTATTCATACCACGAATTCATTCGTATTTTCCATCGCTTGAAGAACTTCGTCAACGCCAAGCATCATTGTTGAATAATTTTAAACTTTGGGATGAATATCTTTCTGATGATTACAACAATTCATCATCAACAATAACTGCTGACAAAGATAAATTTCAGGTTATCCTGGATGTACAGCAATTCAAACCAGACGAGATTAATGTCAAAGTTGTGGACAAAAATGTAGTTGTTGAGGCTAAACATGAGGAGAAACGTGATGAGCATGGCTGGATCTCTCGTCAATTTGTACGTAAATATAAAATACCTGGTGAATGTGATGTCGATCAAGTGAACTCAAGCCTGTCTTCTGACGGTATTTTGACAATTACTGCACCAAAAATAAACGACTCGACCATGTTGGAGAACGAGAGAAAAATTCCTATTGAACATACTGGTAAACCAGCAATTCATCAGTCATCATCACCAGCAGCAGCAGCAGCAGCAGTTCCGTCATTACAAGTTAAACAATCAAAGGCTGCTAAGAAAGATGAGGAAAAAATGGAAGTCTAAAGTAATTGATGGTTTTCATCAAGATTAATACAGTATGCATTTATTTATATTGTGTTTATTCTATTATATTCTATTCATATTTTATAGTTGAGATATTTCAATCACTCAGGGATGTTAAAGTGTATTTCATAATTTGTAATCACTCTATACAATTGTCATTGAAATTGATTAAATAAATGCGTGTTAAATTCTATTGTCTTGTGTTTGAATTGATATTTGGTTTTATACCTTTAACTATTGTCCAGTTTGTATCTTATTTTTTGGCTGAACGGATAGATGAGTGTAATGTATATGTATACATGTATATATATATAAATATTGCATAGAATAACTCTACTGTATCAATGGAGATAATTTGATTTATGTACCGACAGATATTTCAAATGGCGCCACTTAATACTTTTGTTGTTTTTTTGATTTCAACGGCCATGAACACAACTGCGCATCGGATATCGTTGACATTACTCATTTTTTAATCGATCCGTTTTTATTGAAAATCGTGTGTTGATGAATAGAGAAATGGACCATTTCAAAGCAAATTAACTTCAATTTTTATTATAATTCATTATTATTATTATTAAGATTTTAACAAATAATTGTATTGTACTGTGGATTTTTATTTGTATGTAATTGCTGTTATAACTGAGTGTCTTATTTATTGATATTTACATATACATATATACACACACACATATATATATATATATATATATATGCATCTGTATAACATATTTGGTGCGTGCACAATTGGAGGGTTAAGATAATATGACAATGCTAATTGAATGCATATAAAACAAGGAAATATTATTTTTCATTAAGGAAAAAAAAAAAACAAGAAAGTATTCACCGTCATACAAAACATATGTACATAAATGGGTGGAGCTTGACAACTGTGATCTCATTGAATTGTTGATAATATTTAATCGCGAAAAAAAAAATAAAAATAATTTATATTAAAACTATTCATATTGCAAATTATCATCATCATTACATTTATAAAAAATATATATTGTAAATTTGTTTCTCACTTCATAACATTCATTTGTTAGGGTTATGGTAACGTTCAAGATTTCACATTTTATAAAATAGACGTATTATTTTTCATTTCTTTTCATGAAAAAAAAAAAAAAAAAAAGAAAAAAATATATGATATAAACTAATACAAGAAGATAAAAAAAAACAGCTCTTTGACGTTTGTACAATTTTCATTAAATATTGTGCGGTGTATATATATATATATATATTTATGAAAATTTCATTGTTACTGATTCCACAATATTCCACAATTATTCATTGAAAAAAAAAAAAAAGAAGTCACGTGGCAGCAAAAACAGTTTTTTGATAAGACCAAAGCATCAATGCATATATGACATATGTATATCATAAACTATTCCTCATTTAGTTGAATAATATAAAGATTTAAAAGTATCTACAATACATTGAATACAAGAAGAAAAACAAATACAATAATATGGCTGACAGTGGTGTAGTAAATCCATTAATAAACACCAATGACACTGCTGGAATGATGGAAGTTGGAATTGATGGTGATGATATTATTGATGAAGAAGAATCGGACGGTGTAATTGTACCAGAATTACAAGGCACACTATCCAAATGGACAAATTATATACATGGCTGGCAGACACGTTTCATTGTATTAAAAGATGGTACACTGTCGTATTATAAATCAGAGCAGGACAGTGGTTTTGGCTGTAGAGGTGCATTGAGTCTCTATAAAGCTGATATAAAGGTATTTAATACAGATTAAATAATAATTTACATAATTTACATAATATTTCAATCGAAAAATACACTACATGTAGTTACATACTTCTCGTCAATAATAATATACTCGTTGATATACAGTTGGGAATAAGACTGTCTCATTTAATTTGTCTTGCGATGATGTAATATATATTTTGCGTCGTGTCAGTATAATATTTCTCTTGTATATATATATATATGTATTTTTGTTTTTGTGTGTGTTTACAGGCTCATGAGTTTGATGAGTGTCGATTTGATGTATCTGTGAATGATTGTCTGGTGTGGTATTTGAGAGCCAACTCACTCGAAGAATGTCAGCGTTGGATTGACGTATTAAAATCATACAAAGTAAGTTATTATCTCAGTTGATATGAAAATATTTGACCATTTATTATTATTATTATTATTATTATTATTATAATTGTGCTTATCAATTTTTTCTTTTTTTTTCTTGAATTTTTTGTAGGCTGAATCTGGATATGGAAGTGAAAATAGCTTGAAGCGTCATGGCAGTACGGTGTCATTAATATCGAATTCACAGTCGACTGCGAGTGGTGGAAGTTTTAGTAAGCGTGGCTCGCGTAATTTAAAGGAAAAACTTGCCGAATTGGAGACATTCAAAGATATATTGAGCCAACAAATTGATACATTGCAAAAATATTTTGATAATTGTGCGGAAAATGCGAGGCATATGTCGATTCAAAATACTGGTGAAATGAAAAATGAATTGAATTTCGATCCGGCATTGCAATCAATTGATTTTAAAGGCGAAGCAATAACATTTAAAGCAACTAGTGAAGGTGTTTTGAGTACACTGCAGCATTGCGTTGAATTAATGGGCCAACGTGATGACAATTGGCGACGTCGTTGGGAAAAAGAGAATGAAAAAAAGCGAAAAGTGTTGGAACTTTATAAGGCAATGAAGGATCAAATAAATATGCAACGTGGCGAGTCAACTAGGCCTAGAGTTTTAATTCATGGTGGCCCCGATTACGAGGTGAGTAAATAATATCTTTTTTTGTATGCGTGTGTGTGTGTGTGTATATATAATTTGCATTTACAAATATGGTTTTAAAGCATATTTGGCATAATATCAAACTTTCTAAACGGGGTCAAACGCGCGATGACGATAGTTCTGTTGTTGAACAATTGGGAATGTACCATAAAACGCAAATATATTTCATATTCGATGACCTCTTTTGCTATTCAATTGGAATGACGTTTCTTTTTTTTCACTGTGTATCATTATTATGTAAGTAGTTGAATAAACCGTTACAAAATAGAGATGAAGGCCGAAAAAAAAAATCGATAGTGGTATTGATCACGGTCATGATTTTTTCATCGCTACGATTTCTCATTTTTGTATCTGCTGATCTAATGAAAAGGTCTCACACTCTATTACACAGATGCACGCACATACACACACACATCTACGAAAGACTTTCTCTTTTTTCTTTTTTCGTTCCTTATTTCTATATTTGAAAAAGAGCTTGAAAATTTTTTTTTTTCGGCGCCATTTGTTGATGAACAAGCACTACTTTGTTTATTGTTATCTATATTATTAATTATTTATATTGATGATAGAAATTAATTGATTCTTCTCTGATTATTCGCAATTGCAAATTTCAATTTATCGTGAAACTGCAAAATTATCTTACAAATATTTTTCTGCTTTCTTTTTTATTTCATCGTATTACAATAATTATTGCATACAACGAATGTGAGGTTGAGTCATTCCCAAAATGTTCATGCAATGTGTATACTCATAACTATGAGGCATCGTTTGTCCATAAATTAGTCTTACGCAACTTCGCTGTTGGTCAGGTGGTGTTCACATATTGAAACACGTTTTATTTTATTTTTCTTTTATTCAGTATAACTGCTGATTATTCGACAAGTAGCATCTCAAATTTTGTCGTGAAGAATTTTATTCTATTCTCGAAAACCTCTTTATCAACTTATATACAATATTATTACCCTTCAATCATGGGACGAATAAAATTGCGATCGAAATTCATGTCAGTGAGTGTGAACAACATTCGTAAAAAATCAATAATCACTAACACAAATAAATAGCAATGAATTTAATTTGAAATTAAAAATTCGGCATTAGCAAAATATGAATGTAAATGCTTGTGTTATTGTTTATCCATTTGTCATACTTATTTTCATGTTTTCCCTCACTGTTATTAAGGAAGGACCTCACAGTGCTTTGTGCGATGATGAATTTTATGATGCAGTGGAAACAGGATTGGATAAAATTGATGAAGACAATCAAATGCGCGATCGCCTAAAGAAAAAATCCGTTTCAATTTCAGTGGATCCAGTTGTCTCACCACTGTCAAAGCACAAACTTTGGCCGGAGGTTTGTGATATATCAAAATATTTCCAATTCTCGTTAATAAATCCAATTAATTTCAAATTAAATAATAAGAACAATGATAATACAATGAATAATATACAGATTGAAAAGGTGACAATGGAACAATTGCACTATGCACGTCTTGATGTTGGCGGTGCTGGCGGTTGGCAATTATTTGCCGAAGATGGTGATATGCGAATGTATAGACGTGAAGAGGAGGTTGATGGATTGGTTGTTGATCCATTAAAAGCATGTCACGTTGTGAAAGGTGTAACGGGACGTGAAGTATGCAACATATTCTTTAGCCCGGAATACAGAGCTGGTTGGGAAGCCACACTCGATGATATGACAGTTGTTGAAACAATATCGAGTGATACATTGGTGTTTCTACAAACGCACAAACGAATTTGGCCGGCGAGTCAACGTGACGCATTATTTTGGTCACACAGACGCAGTGTTTCCAATGCGGACGATCCGGACGGATCAGATTTGTGGATTATTTGTAATCATAGCACTGAACATCACGACTATCCAGTGAGTTTTCAATTTATATTTTTCAATGGTTTCGTTTAATTTCTTGTACTGTTTTTTTTTTCGGACAATTTTTATTTGTTTCGCAACTGAGTGCAATTGATTATTGTTTATTTTTCTGTTCAGGCAAATGCCGGAAAATGTGTCAGAGTTTATCTGACTGTTTGTCTTGTCTGCCAGACATTCATTGATCCTCCAAAAGACCCGAAAAATATACGACGAGAAGATATTACTTGCAAAATAACTTATTGCTCTGTTGGTAAATGATTATTTATTTACTTATTTATTCTTTTTTCTTTTCTGTAGGGATGTAAATATTATTGTTCGAATACTTGTGATGAATTGTAAATATAGTGATGTAATGATAATTTACAGTAAATCCTGGTGGCTGGGCCCCAGCATCAGTGTTACGGGCAGTTTATAAGCGTGAGTATCCGAAATTTTTAAAGCGCTTCACAAACTTTTGCATTGAACAATGTAAAGATAAACCTATTGTATTCTAAACTAAAAAACTGAAAAAAAAATTCTATGGAGCAAACAAAAAAAAAATGTAAATGAATTTCTTGAATTTTTTTTTGTCTTCTAAACATTAAACACCACAACTAAACTCTTTATATTATGTTACACTTTGCCAATTACAATATATATATATATATATATATATATATATATCTGTGTGGGTGTGCATATAATTGTTATTTTTATTTATACTAAAAGGAAATGAATAAAAGAAAACAAATACGGGAAGAGAAATTTGTATGGTGATGAATGAAACAAATGAAACTCAATAAAGACTGTTGTAGATTTATGCAAGAACAAATACGTTGTTTCTTCTTTTTCTTTTTTTCATCATTTTTCTTGTTTTCTTTTTTTTTCTTGTTTTTTTTTTAATCACATTTACACCCCAATAATGAATTAATATAAAATAAAAATGAAAATTGTCTGAATATTACAAAACGCACTTATACAAAATATATATTGACACAACTGATTTTACGATAATTGTTTTTTAAATCAAATTACTTCAATCTATCACATTATATAAATGCATATATTGGATATTTGTTTTTTTTTTGTATATGAAGACAGGAGAAGTAAATTATCAATTGTATTTATATTTAATCAGCGTAGTCGACTAAAACTTGGCCGTTTAATAACAGGTGTGAAAAGTTTTTCTTATTATTCATCTTATTATTATTATTATTTTTTTTGAAGAATTCGTCCAAAACTCGGTTTTTTCCTCTTTCTTACTTTTCATAATTTTTTTCTTCTTTCGTATTTAGTGATATTTACATAAAGTGCCTACACAACAGGCACATTAACGTTTATCTACTTATTTATCATTGTCGCAAGAATGATAGTGCGCGATTGTCTACACTGTATTTTTTATCTTTCAGGAGTGTATTTAAGTTTGGAATTATCCTTCATAAAACACGTTTTTTTTTCCTTCTTTGTTTATACCCATAAGAAACACATTTGTTTTCGATGTTGATTGCGTTTAATGAATCACTTCGAATCATAAGTGGTTAATTTTTTCAGCACACTGAGTCCCTTCTCTTCATATTCACTTCTTGTTATCCAAAATGATTCGCGATCACGCGTTAAATCAGCTAAAACAGCGCCGCCCATAAACACCATATCTTTACGCCTTGGTGAATCCTCAATTTTTATTTTAAATTTCTAAAAGACACAGAGAAGAAATTAAATAAATATATAATGAAAATGTCAATGGAAATGAATTAATATGCAATAAAACTTTGGATTAAACAGTGAAATAAACGTACTCCCAATTTGGACACATCATTCTTCAACACTCGTTGAAGATAAAGCTGTTTAATTTCACGCTCCAATCTGGATGGTAAACCTGGATACATTGTACTGCCACCACTTAAAACAATATGCTTATACAATTCACTTCTCATATCAATATCAGCGGATTGTATTGTATTAAATACTAATTCAGCGATTCCTGGTGCTTCAACATTTATTAAATGCGGTTGAAATAGAGCTTCAGGTGCAGCAAATCTTTCGCCACCAACTTTAATTACACGTCCGTCAGGTAACTAAAATAACGTCACCAAATATAATTATGAAATTAATGAAAAATTGAAACGATGAAATGAATGTAGATTATAACTCACAGTATAGGATTCAACGAGAACAGTCGTTTGAACAGCTAATTTCTCTTCACTCTCAATGTTGTAGCCAATATAACACAATTTTTCCTTTAGCATTCTTACCGTTTCAAAATCAGCTGAATGATTAAATGCATAACCACGTAACAATAATAATTTTATAAGGTACATTGTAATATCTCGGCCAGCAATATCGAGTCGTCGTGTAAGATGTGGCAACGCATATTCCTCATAAACCGGACAAATATGCGTGACACCATCACCGGAATCTACTACAACACCAGTTATAAGACCTTGAGCATAAAGTGTTAGAACCGCTTGTACGGCCACGTACGTTCCGGCAAATCCATATTTTTCAAACATAACCTAAAAATAATATTATTAAATAAATGAACTATTTTGTCATCGTGATGAAAATTTATATGTTACTATTATTAGTAGTTATCTACCTCAATCATTTTTTCACGATTTGTCGTTGGATTCATTGGCGGTTCAGTTAATAAAATTTTACATTCACGTGGATTAATATTCATTTTTTCTTTTCCAAATGTGTAATCCCACACATGGCACATATCTTCCCAATTTCTGAAATATTCTCCTACTATAATAATGCAAAATAATCGAAAAAAAAAATCCTTTAAAATCATTACAAAAAATATACCTGACAATTCCATTCTGCATTGGATAACTAATTTCCAATAACGAACGTAGTTTACTGGCTTCATCGCCAACCATCAAATCCTAATAATAAAATGTGAATTAAACTTAAATAATCATTCAATAAATAAATTAATTGAGCATTCTATGGCGCACACAGATGTTTTTGCTGTTTTTCCATTCTCATTTTTTTTTATGTTCTGTATTCAAACAAAAATTATACAAATGCAGCACAAATGTTTACACAGCAAATAACGATCGCAAAAACATGATAATAATTCATCAATAATATTCAATAATATTGTTACTTCAATAAATAACGAGAGTGCACAATTAATTCAATATCAATTCTCAAGCATATCATGATATTGTGAAATAAATGAATAATATCAAAATACACATCTATATAAAATTACACGAAAAAAAAAAAAATAAAAAATAGAAAAAAAAATTTTCGCCATTCAAGTTCGATTACGGGAGTTACAATTGAACTTACAGGCATGTTAAGCACGTCCTATTGTTGGCAAATGTAAGCACATAAAATACGATTAATAATTAATAATAAACTTCTTTATATATCTGATTAGTTGATTTATAAAACGCATATTGAAAATTAGGTATTTTTTCATTTTTTTAATACTCAAGAGTTAGTTGTTTATATATATATATATATATATATTTTTTTTTTATATAAATCAAGTGCGCCAGAACATCATTCAGTTTTTTCGCCATATATAGGCAATAACACCAATCGTATTATTTATTCAACACTCGAAAGTACGAGCAAACCCAATCTGTTATTTCTCCTTAAATCCTCATGTTAACAGTTACTTCTGTTTATTTATTTTATTTTTTGTTATTATTTTGTTTTTCAAATGGAGTCTACCATAAAGGACACACACACTACTGGGTACTAACAACTGACTTACACGAACGCAAAGTTCTTGCTGAAAAGTACAACAATTGAATTACTATCAGTTTTCATATATTCCATCAAATTAATTATTATATAAAAAATGGCGAGAAATTAATCAAAAAAAATGTTCATATTGCCATGAATATCTGTTTATTTATTTATTCATACGATTTATGACAATCTTGTGCCCGCAAATAGTCGTTCTACAGGAATGTCTCGGCAAAAAAACATTTATTTTTATGTCTAGCAAGCATGCTTGCATGTTTATGTATCGTATGTGTGTGTTTATGTAAATATGTGTTTATTGTTTAATATTTTTGTTTATCATCTTACCTTCACATCGATGTCGCCAATTTTATTTAACGCTCTGATAATTGGACGTCCAACAATTGATGGAAATATATGGGCTGGAAAATTTGCACCAGCATAACCACATTTAACAAACTGGAAATGACAAAAAAAAATAAAAAAAAAAAACGCTTACATCAATATTGGTGCTGAGTATATTTAAAAATATTGACACTATCCGTCTAATTTATATTATTCTATCTATAAATTTAAATGGAAGATATTTTTTTTTCTTTATCATACATATGGAAGTCAATTTATAGCACAATACCGATTATATAGGTAATGTAATCTTGAAGTGAATCAATGATAAGACACTATGTGGGAGGTATACCTATCAAGTATATATTATTTCGTAACAAAATGGTACGTTAAGTACACATAACCTTACCCCAGTTCCATTGTCACATACGATAACCTTTTGTCCTTTGCTATCCATATTTTGAATTATTTAATATTACCTATATGAATATGTATTGCAGTAAAATTTCAAAAAAAATAATTGATCTCATGGAAGATGACTAATTTTTACGATGGAAAGGGCGTCACCGGCATGGCGCTACTGATTATTTTAATTCGAGTACTTGAAATTATTCCACTACTAATATATGAATATATATATGTATATATATATATATATATATATTCGCTTCAATTACATTTAAATAACAATCTATACGAGATATTAAATATATATAGCTATCTTAATTTGAAAAATTGCACATTACACGATGATAAATAATAAAACGAAAATCTGTCAAACATTTGATCTGTCACGCTATGATTGAAAGGAAGAGACAGTATATATATATGGATCGTTCTATAGTTCATTTTACATCCGCATGGCCCACACATCGCTACTTTACCAAACTGAACATAGCCGTAAATACCATAAGTATTCATTTTCGAAATATTTAAGGCTATATTTGGAGAAAAAATTCAAATACTATATGACAAATTTTCATCCAATATTCTATATCATATTGTTACTGATTACAATATTGAGATAATAATATTTAACTCATTTATACTATGTTCATTGTGGCTATATGCAAACACCAAGGACTCCAGCATAAAACTACATTACCATATTAGATAGATAATGCAGTATTTTGCTAAATTACTAATTCATCAATACACGCATGTACAATGCATACACAAAAAATAATTTCTAATAACATTAATCTCAGACAATACCTTCAAAAAACTTGATGATATTTTATAAGAATGATATTAATCATTATCCGCAGAATATACATAAAAATTTTAGAAAAGTTCTATAATATATCTTCAAAGTATTGTATCAGCAATATCTCGACCTATGTCATTATTATTATTATTATTATTATTACCATTATTATTATCATTGTTGTTTGTCTTTTCAAGCCATTTCATCCAACTTCACGGCATTGTTTAACTTGGACAAAAATATTCATATATGGGCAACACAGATTTGAGAAATTTTTGTTATTATACGAGTACAGTAAGTCATCAATGAATTATAATTATAGCAGAATATATTACGTGTAACGACAAATAATTTTATTGTTAAATTAATTCAAAACAATTATATATTGTAACGGTTTCATTTCTTCTGTTATTTTTTTTTACATAAGATTCTGTTACAAAAATATTGTCCAATGATAACCTCAACCAAATCAAAATCTATTATAATGTTATTCTGGTTATATATATATATATAAACACAGTATATATATACGTATATGTACAATAATTGTTTACCTCTGTCAGGTCAATTGATGGTATCTCGCTACCGTTGTGTTCATCGTGTTAAATTGAATATGATAGCGATTTATTAGTCGTCGTCGAGTGTCAATTGTATGAGCTGTGAATCAAATTCTCATTTCTATCACGCTAAATTATCGAAAAGTTGTTAATGCAAAATGGCTTTGCGGAAAGGAAAGAGAAATTTAAAACTCCAAGTGTCTGAGGAAACACCAATACCAGTGTATGTATCCTCTCATTTTTTTTATGTATTAATATTTCAAGTAATTTAATAGTTGTATATATGATAATACTTGATATTATGGAATTGTATTAATTAATATTTTGTTTATTAGTATACCGCCGAGGAATTTAGATAAACGTACGACAATCACTATTGGTGACAAAACATTTGAAGTTGAGGCAGACGATCTTGAAACATTGTGTGTACTTGGTAGAGGTGCGTATGGAGTTGTCGACAAAATGAAACACAAACAGAGTGAAACAATTATGGCTGTGAAGGTGAGAATTTATTTAATGGCAATAATTAAATCCAAATTGATTGTATTGATTATAGAATTTATTCATTCAAAGTTATATAGATCGACGCATCAATTTTTTTATATAAATTTCACTTTGAAAAATTGCCATCGAACAATTTGTACATCAATAATATACACTTAACTTTAAATTGAATCCGATCCTTAATACTAATTGTTTATGTATTGTAATACAATTTTATTTTATTAATTGATTATAGAGAATTACGGCGACTGTTAATACACAAGAGCAAAAACGATTATTAATGGATTTGGATATATCAATGCGTAGCTCCGATTGCCCTTACACAGTACAATTTTATGGCGCATTATTTCGCGAGGGTGATGTTTGGATTTGTATGGAAGTGATGGATATGAGTTTAGATAAATTTTATACAAAGGCCTTTAGTAATAACTGCTCAATACCTGAGGATATTTTAGGAAAAATAGCTATTGCAGTAAGTTGAACGTTCAAATACAATATTATTTTCATTTGTATGGCAGAAATTGATTCTATTTCGAGAACATTAATCTGTATAAGATTACTTCGTCTATTATAAATTGTACTCATTCTATTTGAGCTATCTGAAGATGTTTTCCTGTTATATTCTCATATTAATCGCAAGGATGTTATTAATATTTATCCACAGTCAAAAAAAAAATTCACTCATGTTCGTAGACACTGATTTTATTGTTTATTTTCAAATCTTACTCTATGGGATTACAATTACAACTTGATAAACATATCAACAATAATAATAGTGAATTTAATACAAAGATAAATAATTGTTGGATTCTAGTGAATGAGGAATAAAATAATGTGAAAATTGAAGTGAGAATTAGCCATTGCCAATTTACACTCATACAATTTATTTTTCTCGTTTCAGGTCGTTAATGCTCTGCATTATTTGTATTCTCAACTCAGGGTAATTCATAGAGATGTAAAGCCTAGTAATATATTAATTAATCGAAAAGGAGAGGTGAAAATGTGTGACTTTGGAATATCGGGTTATCTTGTGGATTCAGTGGCGAAAACAATTGATGCTGGATGTAAACCATATATGGCTGTAAGTTATAAGATATAAAGCGAAATGTTTATTTTCATTTCGAGCTGTTGTAAACAATAGTTGTATGAATCATTCCCCTTTGTTTTCATTTATTTCAGCCAGAGAGAATAGATCCGTCTGGTAATCCATCACAATATGACATCAGATCTGATGTATGGTCATTAGGAATTTCACTTGTGGAATTGGCCACGGGGCAATTTCCTTACGAATCATGGGGTACACCATTTGAACAATTAAAACAAGTTGTTAAAGACGATCCGCCAAAATTGCCACCAGGCAGATTTTCTGCATCATTTGAAGAGCTAACTACCAAGTGGTAAAATATTATTATTTCTTCTTTTTCTCTTCATTCAATATTTTTAATTTCTGCGGAAATAAATGGATGAATGAAAAAATTTTATTGGGAATTTCAATAAATATGTATATATTAATGGTTGTTCTTTTGTTTAGTTTAATGAAAGACTACACGTGCCGTCCTAACTACAGTCAACTGCTCGAACTCCATTTTATTGTTGAGCATTCACAGGAAGACACAGATGTTGCTGGATTTGTTGAGAAAATCTTAAATTTACCTGATCCCGAAAAACCATCATAAAAAAACGTTTTTAAGTTTATCAATTAATTAATAGTGTAGTCATTATGACATAAATGTTGTGTACGTAATCTTTGTTCAACTTTGTTTAATGATATCGCACGCGCATCATAACAAAAATATTAGTTATTTAATTTTTTTATAATTTTTTTTGTTTATTGCAATTTTCGATATTTAATTACTAAATTTATGAGGGCAATGAATTTTCAGAATTGATGACATTTTATTACTTGTCCCATATATTAAGGAATTCATATTTTTGTTTGTAAGTATTTGTAATCCAGTGCCTGATTGCGTAAATGTTTTTTTATCAAACATATTTATTCAATAATTGAAATAATCACAATTCAACACAATTATTATTGCAAATCATGTTTATAAATGGAAAAGAAAAATTATTTTCGTTCACTTTATTATACAGACAATTTTTAATTATAGCAATTTTCTTGTGAATTTGTTTCTAGTTTTTCCCACTTTTTTTCACATATATTCATGGTATTTTTATATTATAGCACAATCAAAAACAATACTATTCAATTTCATCAATTAATTTCTAGAAAAAGAAAATGAACAAGATTGTAAATACAACAATAAACAAGACAAATTTTTTTTCTTGTAAGAAATAGTATTCATGTATAAGTAAAACAATTCGTAATGTTTGCAGCATCGCCAAGGATGTTTTAATCGCATATAATAAAAATAGAAATCGCCAATAAATTTGAAGAGCAATAAAAAAAGCAGTAACGACTTTGGAAAATATTTTTGTAGCTCAATATTTTTTGTTTGCAATCCACAAAACACATACCTATTCATTTCCATAATGTTTTATACCAACACCAAAATTCTATAATATACCAACAACATTCAATAAAAACTGTTTCTCCATTAATTATTTTTCAATTTCACTAAAATCTCTTCATTTTATCAATCTGACAAATTATTCCAATATTTGAACCACCTTTCTATTTATCTACAATCATAACCTAAAATTATTTATTATTTGGTTGATAAGACAGAACATTTTTGTTTTAATTTATATACTAATAGCTGAATGCATCTCACTCAATTCGATTTGAACTGTTACCCTTCATTAATCATATTTATTTCCGCATGTAGTTAAATATATATATTCAATTTCACATACATAATATCTAACAAATCGATATATATATATATTTTTACTTGTCTGTCAATTGTTCAAAATTACAAGCATGAAGTCGCTATTTATATTCAATGAAACCAATAAAAATAATCTGTATAAGCTTTCGCCATAAAATTATATACACGATTGAGAGCAAATTATTATTGTATGAAAAACAAAATTGTATGAATGAATAACAAAATATATATTTTTTTTATGATACCCTTAATATCCCTTTTATATTTCTTACCATTAAAAAAATAATATTTGGACATATGTGCGCTGTATTATTATTATTTTTTTGTTTCTTGTTCGTAGATTTAGGTTGGTAATATGTCAGCATATTTGTATATATGTATATAATATGTGTAAAAAAAATATTTTCACTATGTATTGGAATGTATTGAATTTATCACAACTGTTCGATATACGGAGGGCTCAGAATCCAATCAGTGTAAGTCAATATTTTTCTGAAACTGACTTATGTATTGCAAACGCTTGCCCGATGTATAATTTTTAAAAATTAAATTTGATATTATATTTATAATATAATATAATATCAAATATAATAATATAAATATAAAATTATATTTGAATATTTGAAAAAACCTCATTATCTCATTTGTGTTTGTTATTGACTTACACTAATTGGCTTCTGAGCCCTCCATATATAGGAATTCTTTTTTGAAGAAAAAATATTTTTGTTCGTCATGAAAAATTGCACAAGAATTTTTTGCACGGTATACAACCGGAAAAAAAAAGATCAATTTGATCCTCTTTCAAGGCTTGATAATTTTTTTGCAATTGTTGTTGAATAATAACGCATTAAGATGTGGTTTTTTTTTCTGGTTCACGGCCGAAATAAACACGTAATTGTTCAAGGAAGACAAATGTCAAGATTGTATGCGGTGCTAAACGTACAAATGCTGGAATGTAACCCTGGAAACAAAAAATAGAAAAAAGTTGTTTGGTCGATGTTGAGTAAAACTTGTTCATATTCGTATACATCGCTTTTTTTCTTCTATCTTTACCTTAAAGAATCCTAATGGCCCTAATTTAGCAGTGTATATTATCAATGCTCCAATATTCTGCAGTATAAAAATATAAAAATTTCATTAAATATAATCATGTAAATAAATAAATATATAAATATAAATACCCGGTATTTCAATATTACCTTAAATTCGCCGGGTTTCGCGTTCATGGCGCGTGTTTTTAAAACATCTAATGGCTGCGTAAGTGTTGTAGCAATGGCACCCTTGATAAAAAAAAAACAAAGAGAGAATAATACACAGAACATTTAATTACAAAACTGTGCCAAAATAAAAAAATAATACAATCAACTGGAATAATAAAACTGATTATTGCTCTTTTTTCTCAACTTACAGCTGATAAACTAGCAACAAAATGCGTTCCCAAATTGTCCTTAAACTTTCCAGACTCCAATAAATATTGTTTTATTTGATCATAAAAACTGAGTTGTCCAATAGTCATCAGAACGGCACGACCAGTAGCTGTTGAACATCCATTAAAAAGCTTTAAAACACCTTCTTCACTACAAACTCGAATTAATCCATCCAATGCATGTTTGTAACTGCAATAAAAACAATTATAATGTAAAGAAAAAATTAGCGCCGAGTATCATATTACAGACTTAACGATAAATTTAATTGATAAAATGAATATAAATACATATAAATAATTCTATTACGCACTTTCGTCGTTGATCCGGTGGCAATTTAATATCATTTTGCATTCGTACATTGATAAGATCACCAGGTGTACCAAAAATCCCACCCACAGCGCCCGCCGAGCCGGCAATTAATAATTTTTTATAAAAAGGCAAAGGACGATCAGGCGTTTCCAATGTTTGTTTTGCAACCTAAATAATATTTCAATAATAAATTGGCCATGAGATTTAAAATAGATTTTCATTCAGTCACAGAGTCAATACGATATTTTTAGGAAGAGAAAAAAAATATAAATTGTATACACGTATGTGTGCTTTACTTCGTGTTTCAAAAATAGCAGTTATATATATATATGTGTACCTCATAAAATCCAAATCTTGTTGTAGAATATGTTCCTTGACGTAATAAGGAAGCACTCAGTCCATTGTATAATGCTAAAAATCCTTGATTTCTAATAATATTTAAAGTATGCTTTACAATTGATACTTTTCCCTCTTGTTGCGTTTGTAATTGAACCTATATTAATTAAATAAATGAATAAAATAAATTTTTTTTATCGTAAGAATCATATAAAGATATTTGTTCATCATTCATTACTTTTATATTTCAATCTTAATTGTACTGAAAACATGCAAATAACTACAATTATATATTTAAACACATGTGTATATACATATATAAATGTCACGTCAATTATTCTATTAAGCGAATTTAGAATGAAGCAGGAAATAATATTTAACAGTATATTAAATTTAAAAAAAAACACTCTGTTTATAACAAAATTAATTAAGAATAACACTCAATATTTTTTTATTGGCTTTTTCATTTTCATGAAAGTTCATAGCAATTCACAATTATTTTTGCATCAATATTTAATTGTACCTTCAATAAATCCAATGGGTGAGTTATACAGGCTGCACCGGAAGATGCAACACCACCAAAATACCATCGTGAAAGTTTTGTGGAGTCTTTGGAACCCATATCAATTATGAATTTACCTACCTGGCTTCATTGTGTATGCCAAGAAAGAGAGGAAAAGAAATGAATAAATGAATAAATAATATAATAAAAACAATCCAAAACTAAATAAGATATTAAATAAATAATTAGCAATGAAGAAATAACTTGAATATATTTTCAATGCATCACACGCAATATTCACAGTATATCACAAAATTAAATAGCATAATTTCAAAATTACAAAATTTATTCATATTTATTATTCGCTTTTATATAACTATATAAAAGTAATAATAATATATAATCATAAATATATTCACACACTATAATAAATTGATAACTGATAGCGAAATAAAATCAATAAATTACATAACCATTGCATGAAAAAAAAGTAAAAAAATAAAAAAAAAAATGATCATTACATGGTGTTTATATAAAATGAATAAGGTGAACGATCGTATTTTTAGCCTTATCATTGTCCATATATTCCAATATATATATATATTTTTTTTATATATATAAATATGTTGAAATTAAAACTATCAATTGTCATATGCAAAATATATAAACAAATACTCAAGCATTTGTAGTTTTCATTGTAATATATTATACAAAACTAATATTTCAATTAATGTAGAACAATTTAAAGGAGAAATATTAAATATTATTGATATGTCGCACCGTATAATTGATATGTGCTTTGATGGATAAACAGCTTGAGTGAAGCGCTGGACTCGGACTGATCGAAACGATAAACTGCTGCCTATATACTGTGAATGTGTGGGCATTGTGTATATGTAAACACATAATACATATGTATGTATATACACAAATTATATTAAAAAAAAATGGTGGCGCGCGCATCATTGCTGACAGCCACGTGTTTTGTTGATCGAAAACAGTAGGAAGGTAACAGACTGTCTCAACTTTCAATATCAGCTGATGTTAACCTAAAAAAAAAAAAAAATTGCAGGTCATTCTGGAAATACTAAATCTCAAATCCAATTTTTTACAAATTTCCATTCATTTTTTTTCTTTTAAGACAGTATTTAATTGAACCTTTGGAAGTTCTATTTATATTTGAATCAAATATTGGCTTTTGCCAAGTAGAGAGTTAATTATTATTTATTCTATTGAATGAAAAAGCAGTTGTTCAATTGTATAACTGGGTGAGGCCGGCAAATATTTAAAAGTGGCGCCATAATTCGGTGAATGTGTACATACCTGCTATATACGAGTTGTGTGAATGCCATAATTGCTGCATATATATACACACACACACATATATATATATATATATATATATATATATATATAACAATCATCAGGTGGGTTTTGTAAAACAATTATTCGATCCCTTTGTAATATTAATGAGCTACTTTACAATTTAAACTCTAATATTTAAATATCTATCTGATAATTATTTTCTCGTTAAATCCAAACTTTATGTTTAACTACAATTGCATCATTGTACAATGAAAAAGACTGACGTCAGTATTTGCAGGTTATATACGTGTGGATAGATGGTTTAGCGCAACGATATGAATACTAATTTTATGTTTTTATATTTATTTCAGATAACAAAAAAATGACTGATAGCGTGCGTAGAGCTCTTGGTCTTGATCAAATAGACCTGGAAGGAAATTTAATTGTAATTTCAGAACGTCATGGAACTGACGCCAATTTTCTTATCAACACTGTACTATCAAAATCATTGGAAAAAGGTCATGGTGTAGAATTAGTACTATTTCACAATACATTTGGCCACTATCACAATATTGGTATGAAGCTTGGATACAATTTAAATGTATTAAGAGAACGTGGCGATGTAATGGTGGTGGAGCCAATGAAATCAATTGTTCGTAATATTGAGGAATTGGGTCATGATTCAGTTGATGCATCCACTCCAGAATTGGCTGAGAATATACGTCAATTAAATGATATACAAACAATGCCAAATCCGTTGAAGTTGGATGAAAAACTTGTTCAATATTTTTTTGCTCCTGTTAGAGATCAATTTTGGGAATTGAAAAAAGTACGTGAAAATATAACAATTATTGTTGATGATATTACACATTTGCTCGATTTAAATTTGAGTCTCAAAGAAGTATGGATGTATTCTAAATATTTGATATCATTGATGAAAATTGATACGAAAATGTCGATGTGTATACTGGGACACACATATCAATCGGATGTTAATGATTGTCTGTCAAATGGAATTGTCGCTGGTTTACAACGTGGATCACAGCTGTATATTGCTGTTGAGCCTCTACGCACTGGACACTCTGATGATATATCAGGTGTAATGGTTGTTGAATGGAGAGTTTCTACCTATAGAAAATTATTTAATTTACCGGAGCGATCTACGTATCTTTATAAATTATTGGATCGTCAAATAAAATTATTTACACCCGGTGGAGTTGATGCATTGTCATAATAATTTTGTTTCGCGGATTTATCAATTTGTTTTTATTAAAAATTGATCCATTACACTTTTGTTGTTGAATGAAACAATGTAATTTTTCCATGCACTATTGATTCAATTTCTTGTATCTGTGTATACATTATATTATTTTTCAATTTCTATGAATGAACATTATGTAAATAACATTTATGGATATGACGTCAAAATAAATTCTATATTTTTTGTAATATTTTATTGGCAAATATTCCAAAAAAGCCATAAAAAATGATTTTGTATATTGCATTCTGTTATTTATGAGTAATATTTATTATTGCATGTCAATTTATTTGTTCAATACAATTATTATATATCTGTACAGTGGAAAAT
Organism: Galerucella tenella; assembly: GCA_910591685.1. Classification (NCBI taxonomy): domain Eukaryota; kingdom Metazoa; phylum Arthropoda; class Insecta; order Coleoptera; family Chrysomelidae; genus Galerucella; species Galerucella tenella. The sequence goes on from CAJUYH010000648.1 coordinate 122,554, forward strand.
CGGAAGATCATATGTGTACAATTCATTTGGACAAGAGCACTAACGAATGACAGAGCTTTTAAACTCAGTGGTAGTTTTTAAACTTCTTCAATGCTAAATATTTTTCTTATTAACCAGTAATTATATTCATTTTTTGTCATCATAATTGTCTATTTTTGTCCGATATGTTCTAGATAGTAGAAAAATTACTTTGAATTCGAAAATGTATTTTCTTCGACTTACCTTCCGTAAGTGATTTCTTGATTATCTGCAGTTCATTTGTGAATAAAAAAATGGCGATCAGCTATTTTATATTTACCTATATCTATTTATTTTTTATTATCAACATACTTCATTCACATCCGTCAATATCATACAGAAAAAATGTTAACATGTGCATTAAAAATTAAATATTAATTGTTATTCTCTTTCACTTTGTCATTAAATAGAGTTAAATATGGGAAATATAATTTGTCGAAAGAGTGCAAGGAAAACAGCTACGATGAATGAACAGACATTATTGCGAAAAGTTTGGGCTGGAATTGGTGATAATCCACAATACCATGGGAATGTTTTTTTCCTGGGGTAAATCAACATTATATGTATCCCATATAATATTGTTCATTTACACTCTTATCTTCAAACACAATGATATTTCAATTCAATGAATTATAATATATTAATAAATTACAGATTCTGCAAAGACAATCCGCAGTATACAAAATATTTTACATTAGATCCAGAGATGCCTCTAACCATTGATGCCCAAATTACCATGCATTTTTCAATTATTATGGAGACAGTGGGATATCTAGTAGTAGATTATTATCAAAATCCAAAGCAACATGATTATTTTATCGGTTATATAGCCATGGTGCACAAGGACATGAATTTATTTCGTCCAGACATGACTGTACGTTTATATACACATCAATTGATATATCTTTATTTTATTTACGCTCCATACAATTATTTCTCATCAATTGGCAGAATTTCGGTGTCAATTTAGTTGAATATTTGACAGATATATCTCCAACGATTATGACACCTGATTGCCAAAAAATTGTCTCTAGATATATATTGAATCTTATTGAAAATATATCGATAAATATTGACAAATTGAAACAAGAGGACTCGTTCGATCAACCCAAATCGCAGAGCAAAATAAATTCGGTACAGACAAATATCCAATTGATAAAGACAAATTGAAAACATAATAAAAATCGAAATATAATAATAATGACAGTTATTAATTGATTGACCAATCAATTATTAAGCAGCCATTCGTGCGATTGATAACTTGTCAGGACAATTTAATTTATGGTAAGACAATAGACTTTTGGAATAAACGGAAGCGCGTATGGGAGACACGATTGAAGCAATGGAAGCATCGAATGCATACAATCGATTCACGTAAAAATTCTGCAAATACAGACGATGATGACGATTCAATATCCACACAAAAATTAAACAATGAAGATGATACGTCACAATCGACGAGAAATAGCAGCTCTGACACAAGCAGAGAAATATTGGTTCGCATATACTATTATCATCTTTATATAATTGTCAAAAGTATAACATATTTATTATTTGCAGTCGCTGGAGAATGTGGAAATTTCGTCTTATCAACCGAGCGTAACATTGAGAACAAAAAAAATTGGAGAAACAGAGTATAACGTGGTGGAAACAATCAATCGCACTGAAGGAACATTGCCGCGCAATTCCCAATTCGAATTCATATTCCAAGACAATATATCATTTAGTAGCGATAGTCATGAAGACATGTCTGACCCATCACCGCCACAAACGATAACTAATATGAGAATTAATTCGATCGCTAGACAACGACGTCGTGACAGGTATTCAGTAAAAAATTAATTGATGTTGAATAATAATTGCACGAAATATTTCTTCATATATCCCTTCCGGTTGGTCATCAGGTACTGTAGTAGCTTAATTATTCAAACAACCGAGTTCCGAATTGTACATATATATACATATGTATATATATATATGTATCAAGATTGACTTTTAACTTTATCCTTTTAATAATCGGCCACCACGCGAATTTTTCGTCAGGTTTATATAATTGTCACTGGCAACACGTCGTAATTTGTTGTCTCTGTGTATGAAAGAAAAAAAAAGGCAATAGCAGGAATTTATTAGTCCGTTCTGTTCAACGATTTATTGTAATAATTTCATATTAAATTTGTGAAAAAATAAATAAATAAATAACTAAAATAAAAACAATAGCTTACTGAATTTTGCTGGGGCCATTGGATATTGGCGGAAAGAAAACCGATGGTGAAATTAATGGACGAACAATGGGCCCCATAACATTTTCAATTTGTCGGGGTTCTGGAATTGTTGGCAATGGGGACTCCCAGTCTGAATCCGTTGAACTTTAAAATCGTATACATCAACATTAATTCGTTTTATTTCAATTTTTCTTAATTGTCAAATGTAAATGTTTATAAAGTTTATTTAATTATGTACCTGCTTGCTATTCTTGTGTCGTCCATATTGTCGAAATTTTCACCGCGTGTTATTGGTGGCAAACGGTTATTAAATAACATGGAAGATACTGATAAATCAACGAGATTGCTGTCATTGTAAGCAGCCGCATGTATTTCACGCTGATACATAATATACAACTCTTGCAAATCATTGGGAAGCATCATTTTTCCATCTACAATAAGAAATACAAAGCGTAATACTATTCGATAGTAAATTGAGACATTGCAATTTTTAAAAATTCATAATGCAGTTTTTTATCCGCAAAATATATAGTTGAAGTAAAATAAAGTGAAGTTATGGATAAATATAGCATCATGAGATTAAGCAGATATAAATTGAATCATAAAAATTCATTTTTCATCTGACTTTCAGTGTTGTAATTTTTTACTGCGACACACATATTCATTATCAGTATTATGAATATGAATTGAAGCGATTTTTACAATAATCACCTTAAAATATTCTTGTAAACCAATTTTATATAAAGAATATTTATTTCAATACGTATCCTTATTTGTTTCATTTATATATTTACCTTCCATTATTCGTCGTTGTCTTGTTATTATTTCATCGGAAATTTGCCGTTGACGATCGTATCGTAATAATAAAAGTTCACGTCTTCTAAGCTCATGTTGCTTCACCAATCGTTCACTTTGCAACATCATTTTATCTGCTTCGAGTTCATGGACGCGGAGCATCAATGCTAAAAGTTCGCGTTCTTCATCAGAATTAATACGCGATGGCAATTCCTAAATATAATTTCCATACAAAAAATTTTCATTAATACTCCAAATATTTCACAATATTTCACTGTAGATTTCAAAAACATAACAAAAACATTTTTTATAATTGGAAGGTTCCTTACATCTTCCAGCGATACACTTCTCTGTCTGCAGTTCTCCAATTCTCGTTCAGTTATAGCTCGCATTTCAGCATACCGTTCCTGCTCTTTACTAATCTCTGACAACTCTGTCCACGCCTGTTGTACGGTAATATCATCCACTTCATGTTCCTCCGTCAAATCTAAAATAGTTCATGTTTGCTATTTTTCGAAGTGGTTAAAATTATATTACGCAATTATATAATCATTGTGTAACTACCTTCAGTCTCATTTTCATCCACTTGACTATCAGCACTTGAGCGCCTTTTTGTACAATCTTTTGTTGCTTTATAAAGTTTATTATTTCGCGATTCCCAATGTGAAATAATTGCATGTTGCTGTTCCGCCGCAATATTTAATCCCAAAAGATGACTATCCAACTCCATAAGTTTTCTCCTAACAATTGTACGAATAAAAAAAAATATATATATATATATATATATATTTATTAAATACCTATTGCACTATTCTTTACCTATAAAATAGTATCATTAAAATAATTGAAAATATATAATAATAAAATACCTCAATCTCATTTGCTCTTTAAATGCCGAGACAATTTTTTCACGAAGTATTCTCAAATCACTTCCACGTGGTATTGTCGTCTCTTCGTCATTTGTTCTTGTACGTTCCGAATTACCCATTTTAATTCTCAATCTTGATATTTCATTTTTTAAATCACCAATCATATCACGATACTGCGACACATGATAATTTACATCGATAACATTTTGTTCGACTTTATTTGTAACTCGATTTGCACGATCGGCATACATAAGTGTATTTTTGCTCTCCTCACGATGAATTGCCGCGGGAGACACGTGGGCTATCATCACTGTACGACAATTACCACCTAAAGCATCTTTCAACAATCGCGTCAATTTTGAATCACGATAATTAACATAACGGGCACCACCAGCCAACGCAGTTATACAATTGCCAAGAGCCAAAAGTGATCGATTTATGTGTGCGCCTTCCTGTAGACGTTTTCCTTGATTCTAAAATAAACAGAAAGGAAAGAAAAAAAAAATGAAAAGAAAGTAAAATATGTATATTAATAAATAACAAATCATATTTTGAAATTGATAACAAAACCAGAACTCAACATTGACACAGAGAATTAATTTTTTTCCACTTCGGGTCATTGAATTTAAATGGATACAAATGTTTCTTAAGAATAAAAAAAAATTCCTCAAGTCAATTATAACAATAAATAAAATGATTATTTTACTTTAGTTTGTTTTGCGCGCTCAGATCCTGCAAGATCAATCATAAAAAGTTTCCCCTGTTTAATTCTTGCACGACGTCGAATATCACGGGCTGACGATCTCATTGTTTGTTTCACTAAGACACTTAAGAGTGCATGGCTCCTCGATGATGTTTCATTCGCCGCAGTTGGCTCAACAGTTCGTGCTTTATTTCCTTGATGTAACAGTTTCATTACCTAATATAAAAATATTTATCTTTTACAACCGACAATTGAAATAGATATAATTAATTATGTAATTAATAAATCTCAAAGATAAATTAAATTAATAATGAATAAAATTGCGCGCGTTCGCAATTCAATTAATAAAATATTCAATTACAAAACTATTCTAATATACATTATTATATATATTTACTTCCTCTGTTGAATTTGTGGATACTTCAGTGAGTCCTGTAACTTGTACATTGCGACCTCGCGATTCGTCACGCAACTCCAAATAACCTGCACTTGGACTCAACAGGTCGCGAATATTTTCATTGTATATTTCAAGATATGACATTGTAACCTAAATAAACACAATAAATAAAATTTAAATTCAACAATCGTCATTATTATTTATCACCGTATTATTATTACACACGACAACATTAAATAATATATTATTTGTGTTTTTGTTTTCTTATATTAATTGTTTTTTTTTTTTCTTTTTTCATTGAATTATTACCTCGACATCAACACTATCAGACAATTGACGTGCGGCAAGAAATATATCATTCAATGCTCGCACCATAACACCAGGCTCCTCTGAACTACCAACCATTGTGTGTGTTTTTCCAGCACCAGTTGCACCATACGCAAATACTGTGGCATTATAACCATTTATAATATCCTGTACGAGTGATTTGGACGTTCCTTCATAAACAGATTCCTGCGATGAATCTTCACCCAATACCAAATCATAAAAATACTGACGTGGTGAGCTGCGCTTTGATTTATCTGTTTCCAAATCATCTAGCATAATAATCTACAAACATTATTAATGAAATAATTATAAAACACATAAATAAATATATACGTTACATTAAAATACTAAAAAAAAAAAAGAAACCAAAAACTACCATATATATCATTATATATCATTCAAACCTTTTTATTCACTGCATGTAGAGCTCTAGGTCCTGTCTCATCAGCACCCAATGGCCTAATTCGTATGGCGACCTAAAAAATAAATGAATAAAAATGAAAGAACGAACAAATTTTATACATACGAATAACAAAGTGGTATATAAAATTGAGAGATAAAATCATTTGTCAGAAATTGGTGCTCTCTGCCACCCATAACTCACAGACACACACATACACATGCACACATCGACTACGTAGTGTAAGTCAATCGATTTTTCTTTATTTGACCTCGAAATCGCCGTTTGTCTGCAAACATCAAAGTTATATATGCGGTCATCGCGGTCGTCAGTTTAATATTCCTAAGAATTCATTGCGAGCACAACGACCCAATATCGATCAATTCTTTGCAGTTGTCCTACCATGAATACATATATTTTTATTTCTCTTTTTTTCAACTCCTCATATGCACATATATGTATATATATACACATATATTTGTGAGTATGTAGATAAGAGGAATGTTCCACCCACATGTATGTACTATATATATATATATATATATACTCATACACATTACCGTTTTTTTTTTCACATTACACACTCACCATTGCCCACACGCAACTGGATAAACTTCCATTTGCTTCGTTTCAAATGCCAATTAATCAACAAACATTTAATATGATTGCGAATAATGGAAATATAATAAATAAAATAATTTAAAATGGAAAGAAATGGAATAATTCATATTTACATATGTAATATAAATGTATGTAACAATATGTGTATACATATATATATTTTTTTTTTGTATGGGTGCGTAAGTATATTTGTACCATTAATTTTTCAGTGATGGTAGAACGCTCTGCAGTACAATCTTTAAATTCTCTTCGACTGCTGCTACCACTTGAACTACTACCACTTCCGCTACCACTATTACCGTGTTGCGTCATTATTGTTCATTAAAATAATACTCGTAGATTTTAATTAATAATAACAATTCAAACGTCATTTATACACAGCTATCAATCAACTTATTACTGTATTATACCAATAGTATTCACAATTCACTAGTAATAAGTAAAAAATACACAAACACTCGATACACAATATCAACATATTCAATATCTAGATACAAATTGTACATGCAATCAATAGTCAATAGTAATTGCCAATGGATTTCTCTGTATGTTCATTATTTTTTCATTTACAATTCACTATTTTAAAATGCCAATTGTTCACTATATTTTTGCTTTAAATTTTTCATTTAATATCTGGAATGTTGTTTCACAATTCAGCACTCGTAAAGGTGTTGCAATGATTTATATCAATATGAAATAAACTATTAAGTGTGAATGAAATTATTGTGTACAGGTAATATTTGTCAAGGGGAGAATGAATAAAAATAAAAAAATAATAAAAAAGTGTATCAAGATCACTGATGTCGATATCTATAGGCATGTGCCAGAAAATGATTTTCTTTTATCTTCATTAATATTTATGAGGGTGCAGGTAAAATGGGGTCGCAGTGGTTGACAATTGAAGAGGGCCAAGGGCACATGGCACACGAAACACTTTTACTTATAAACATGGCATTTGGAGGTGGAGAAAAAAAAAAATAAAAATGAATAATGCTCCAATGAATAGTAATATACGAAATATGTTTATCGCTCGCGCGACAAACGCCAACTGATTCTATGTCCAGTGTGACCGCAACATGCCATATACTCAGACTACATATATTATACTAAAGGAATGAATGTGCGCGAGCATATTTTTTTAATTGCTACACATGCACACATACCACACATATATACGGATTTATATATATACGAAAATAAAAGTTTTATACCCTTTATCCTCGAGTTTTCCCTTGATGAAATATATACTGCTATTATTGTTATCACAATTATTCAAATGAAACTTTTATAACATACGCTTTATTGTACACTTCACAATTATGATAATTGTATATATATATATATAGTAATAATATTTATTGTCGCGTTATATGAGAGTTACCTACATTTATTTAAAAACGATTATCATCTCTAGGAGCATAGTCAAATTGACTTATAACCGAACACGAGAATCCCATAAACTTTTGAACAATTCCATTGCAAATTGTTCATGAAGCAATTGTTTATAAACGTATTTGTATTGTTGTATTAATGTTATAGCGATAATTTGCTCCTGCCACCGTTTAAAGTGTGAATGGATTTGATATATATTTTAAATTTACAATGTTTCTTTTTTGGTTCGTTTTTTTGACAATGATGTATAAAAAATAAATATAGCCAAAATATAATGTTATACGAGGACTTTCTGTGATTAAAATAGATGAAATGAATAAATGATGGGGAAATAGAATAAAAGGGTAGTCTCCTTGATTTTTACAAATACACGTTTTTGAATACTTTTATCAGAGCTTATGTACAACTCAACATGAATTGTTGTTGCGTGAGTCACGAAAATTTTTGGTGTATATAAAATATATAAATATACATTTATTTGTATGTACATATGTATTACATATGTACATATATACAAAATGTAGCCTCCAAGTGATGGCCTTCGCTCGCTTCCTCATGAAAACTTGGGTCTGTACACTTTCTTAACCACCTCAGTTCACCTACATTAATATTTCTCGTTGAAAATAGCTCAAGCGCGTCACTAGACATACATATATATGTATATAGAGGGTGGTAACTCTCGAATAATTTGCTTGTTGATATAAGATTACAACCGCACCCAACTTATATGTATAAATTGTATATTCTCAGGTTTTCACTCTTACAAACACGCAATATAAATATCAATCGTTGAATGCGCATGAATAACGCACTTAACCATCACGCAGTTATTTATTTGCAATATTTTTCAATTAAAAACATTCTACTGCAATTATTTTTTTTTAGATATAATAATCCATTGATATGATTGGTATTGATTGATGCAATAGTTATAAGTTGATTCGAAGATATTTATTCACTGAAATATTGAGACAAAATATGAAAGTTTTTTCATGCCTCTAACGAAGTATTGAAGAAGAAAAACGTTGCAAAGTGTCTGTCAGAATTGCTCATACAACTCTAGTACAAAATTAATTTCTTTGTGAATAAATTATTGTATTTCGACAAACAATGGCGCCTAAAAACACCATAAAATTCTAACGCCATCCAAATCAACAATTCACTATTCTTCAAATAAATTGAATATCTTCGTATATTATTATCTGAAATAGTATAATTTGTTTATTCTAAATATCTCAACAATCAACTTATTCTATCTATCATCTCAGTATGGTAACACTAAATCTACCAATCATCATCCTATCTACTGACTAAGCCTACCGACTCATTATCACGAAGAATGATAGAAGAAGAGAGATAGATATTGAAAAATTATGTAGCTATATATTATAAAAAAAGTCGTGCAGTAAGTTCAAGAAAAATGAAAACCTTGAATTTAACAATTTTGATTGAAGTCTCAAAAGCGGTCATTAGACCGCATCTGGTAGGTTTAGTGTTAAAGTTCGATCGTATTTTTATCTTTCATATAAAATAATAATTAAAATTCAAACTAATATTCAACGCTATGCAACAATATTCTCAACATACCATTGATACTTTTAATTCATAAGAAATATTAAGTATAAAGCTTTACATATAGCTACAGTTGACGTACACACACACACATATATATATATATATATATAAATTGATTCTGAACTAAATATGATTATATGCCAATGATAATCGTGTTTGTGATGGTCAAGGTAAAATATATATCACTAATATAGCATTTATACAAATAAATAATGTATCAAAACCAAAATAATAATAATAATAATAATAATAAGTATATTTGTGTGTATATGTGGATCTGCCTAGAATTATTATTCATTTTATTACGTCTATATCCAAATAAATGACCAATAGAGAATATTAAATATGAGAAATGCCGCGGGAAAAACAATTCTACTTCGTTTATCAATCCATTGTGCAATTTCTTGCGGTGTCATAGTTGTAAAATTGTGGAGTTTAGCGAGAGTTGGCCGCCGTGCAAATGATGATTTTGTTGGCATTGTCGTTATACTTTCAATTGTTGCCACACTGCCGCTAGAATAATCTCGATCACGTTCATCATCAATCCGCACTGTTGGTATAGTTATAGTGCTCGGGAAGCTCTGTATATATATGCACAGGCATTAAATACATATTGCGTTTGTGTAATAAATTATATTGTTGTTAATTGAATATGGCGTTAGAATTTATTTATTTGTTGCATCTTATTATCTAGTGTTTATTTGTTCATTGCATATTTATTGTAATGTAAATGTTTTTAAATTAGAGGAAGAAAAAAAATGAGTATAAGACTTACGTGGACTGTAAGATAATTTTGACTTGAATAATCGTGCTCTTTCAATTGGCCACGATCAAGCGATGACCAAGAACGTGAACGCTCCAAATTTGTTGTATTCTTTTGAAATTGTTTTCGTGCTAAATGCGGCGTTAATGTGGATTTAAGAATATATTTGCTATTAACTTTCTTCAATGGAACATTTTTCCTGGAAATTCAAATAATAAAAAATAAAACAACATCAACAATAAAGTCATCAATTTATTTTCCGTGTCGATAATTCAATATGGAATAACAAAACAATATAAAGAGAGAAATTTTTATTCGTTCTTTTATATATATATATATATATGTAATATATGTATATATACTCACTTTCGCCGATAAATTGTATTTACAAAGGCAAACTCAACCATTGCCGCAAATAAAAATATCGTGCAGCCAAGAAACCATATCTCGCTTGCTTTTATGTAGGACACTTTGGGCAGGGAATTTTCCACCTTGGAAGCTAAAGTCATGAAGGCCAAAATTGTATTTGTGCCTAAAACTATTCTTGGTGGACTTGCGTCAACATGAAGCCAGAATGAAACCCACGAAACAACAACAATTAGTATTGACGGTATATAATAATCCATAACAAAAAATCCCATTTCTCTGGCAAGTTTGAATGTTATGCTGATGGTACTAAAATTACCAGCTGCAACAATAATAAACCAATACAATTGTTATCAATATATTGGAAAACGTATACATAACATTATTACATTTTAAATCGCCAATGTAGTAAAATTTCATGTTAATATATTTCATCAGTAAAACGAAAAACAAAAATCGAATGTTTCAATTACCAAAGTGACCATAGTGCTGTTGCGCTGCAGTATAAGAGACTTCAGTCCTATTAACCCATTTCTCAACCAGTCGATATTCAGTCAAATGTAATTCTTCGGCAAGAACAATAGGTGATTCATCCCAATCGAGTTTCATATCTTGCACACTGCTAGTCCCTATATGAAAAAAAAAAACAAACAAACGCATGTCAATTAACACTCAAAAAATTATAATAATCATTACAATTATTCATTTATAATTAACTCACAACTCTCGAATATAAGTGGACACTCCTGCACATCAAATGGAAATTTTTCTAAATGAAGCGCGCAATTTAAGGTGGCTTCAAGTCTAAATAAAAAGAAAAAAAATATATACATATTTAATTTTAGATATCGAATATTTATTCAACGACGCAATCATCTACCGTGTATTCAATATCACCATTCCATTTGGATCAATTGAAATTAATAAATCTTTAACGCCATTCCCCATAATGACTGAGCTGCGTTCATTAGTTACAAAAACCGCTGGTGTCCATATGAGATCGTGGGCCGATTGACCGCCATAAATTTGTGTATATTGAGGCGCAATATGGGCATATCTAAGTCGTTTGTCGTGATAACGAAATTGAAGCATCATGTGTACATCAAATTGCTAGAATAATCCATTAATTTAATTCATTTGTTTATTTTTATTTATGATTGTATTGGCAATAATATTACATTGTCAATTAATATTATTGTGATTCTATTATTTAATAGTGTAAAGATTAATAAGATATATGATAAGAATACGAAGAGTTACCAATGTCTTTGCCATGTTCGATTTAATTGTGTATATATTCGCCCTGCAGACAACGTGAATTGGGTCACTCGCATTGATCTCACCTGGTGGCCTGACCATTTTGTCGTAACGACAATCGTTGGTCAGCTCGTGAAGTAATTCCCTTTGGGTCAATGTATTGGCGGCGTTGACAGTTGGACAACTGCCACCATCACTTGTTCTATATTGTTATTAGTGAATCATTCAAAAATGAAACGAAAGAAATATTTATCATTAGAATATTTCTTTAACATTTAAAAATTACAAATCGTATATTCATCTATTTTTCATATATATAATTTATCAATTTGCAGTATGGATAACACATGAAATAAAATGTGTTACGTTGAATTAATATTCATGTGTGCGTTCGATCAAAAATGACAATGGGCTTTTGCGTTTGGCGCCAGAACATTACGGATCACAGACACATGAGACAGGTGCGCTTTATTTAAATAGATATGGAACAGAAAAAAAAATATGAAGCGAGTGACAGACAAGCAATATTTTACTCTTCATTTTATCATGATGTCTGATAAACATTTCAATTCATTTATATTTGAAATCAATTAATTATATAAAATTTGTTATTATTTTCGGCAATATTATTATGAATATAGAGAAAGAGTGTGGATAAATAGTAGTATGCAAATGTTACTTATTGCACGTGATTGCAACATTGTTAAAACAAATAGTCCACGTCACAATCAGATAGAGTGTGCATGTTTACTTTTAATGTCTACCGACAACAAAATACAAACGATAATAAAAATGTGTGTAACAACACACACTCATGATTAAACGACAAACATATGTAGATTTTTTTTTGTTTTTCTCAATTCATTCACCAGATTATTTGGCGTTACATGTGCGTGACTGATCATTATTATTATTGTCATCATCACCATCGACACCCTGATTTAATTTTTTTCTCATTTCTCTTCTTCTATATGATGCGAAATGCCAAAAAAAAAAAATAATAATAATAATAGAACGTAAAAAAAAAAGAAACCTATTAATTATGCTGTACATGTCAACGCCTCAATTATTACTCATTGATTAACATCAAAAATGTATATTTTTAGATATTATATATATATATATATGTATATGTGTTTACACAAGTGGATTTGAATTCTAAAATTGCTACTAAAAATAGGAGAGCGTGAAGAAAGAGTAAAAGTTCACAGCGAAAAATAAATGTTGATTTCCTTATTCAATTGTAAAATTAACAATTACGATTGTAATTGCATGCGGTTTTAATAACCTTGAGTTCTCATTTTCAAATATTGTCACAGAGGCCTTGAAAAAAAAACCATTTTCTTTTTTTTTTCTTCATTTTAACGTCAATACAGCGATAAACAACCGCGACCCTGTGTCATGGACTAATAATCTCTGTAACAATCATTTTGAAATCAATATATCCTTACTTCTTGGTAATAAATATAATATTTTTATGACAAAGTGGCATTTAAATCTAAAAGGTCTGGTAAGCCGCAATAACCACACGTTAAAGAAATAAAAATTACACCATTTTCATATACACAACGATAAATCAAATATTTATCGATGCAAATTCGCATATTAAAAATGATTGTAATATTTCTTGTCATTGTGAATTAAAAAAGAGAGAGCGAAAGAGAGAGAGTAAAATTTGGCAATTTTTCTTTCTTCTGCATCACATTCAAAATAAATTACCGCTCAAAATATTCACTACACAACCACCACCCCATAAATATATATCTCAATGATTCAACAATAATCAACTACCCCAAAATACACAATGATCCATTGAAAAACAAAAAGACGAAAAAAAAATGAACCAATTAAAAATCACAATAAATACGAAACAAAAAAAAAAGGAAAAAATTGTAAACTACCAATCAACTTACGCGCTTGATACGCTCAATCCGCCATGCAGTATATTAATAAATATAATGAATTGAAATAACAAAATAATTTTATTATCTTGACACATTTTTCTTCACGTTCTTCGGCGCTCTCTCGTGTATCCAATGCACAATGGTTGAACATCAACTGATGTTGCTGTGGGAGGTTTTGTGGTATATGTGAACAGGTAAATTTTGTTGATTAACTCAAAGCGCCAACCAAACGTTTTAATATCCCACTTGCCGGAGTATATATACATTCCATTTACTTACCAAACGCACACATCACTTTTATATACCAAAGTACGTATACAATCAGCACTACATAGAACATCGCGCCGATGAGACGGTACATCATATATATTCAAAGATTAAAATTGATAATTCCACTTACATTATATATACGTTTGTGTATTTGCATCTCTGTTCATGTAAACAATCAGTATTACACATTATTATTACTATTTTTTTTCATTTGCCGCTATGTTTTGCTTCAATCTACAAACATTAAATATATATTAATAATTTTCCCGTTTTTCTTTTTTGATTAAATATAAAATAATTTATTTACATATTACAATTATGATAATAATAATATACATTGTATTTATTCATCATTTGTTACATCCATGAGCGTGCATTCGCTGTACGGTTTAATGCGATTCACCGTGTAATTCATTAAATGTAGATCTTGTTGCAGCCGAATGAGACGTTTAAAATGTCTTTCCGTATATGGTATAAGTGTTTCCATGGATGATGACAAATGGTCAACTTGCAAATTGCCACACCCAATGTCATTCAACAATGCGTTAATAACAAGCTGAAACAGAGAGAGGAAAAAAAAAACAAATAAAACAATGCGAAGAAAAAAGATGTGAAAAGAAAAAAGGAACAAATCTACGTTTACAAATCAATACAAATGAGTGATTCTAAATCGCGTGACATGATTATTATCTTTCAAACGCAAATTACCTGAGCGGCATGTGAATTGCGACTGTTTGTATTCCATGTTGAAGCACATTCAAGTAATGCAATTTTATAATCAGCTTTCAATTCACCGATTGCCATTGCCAATTTATTATCATCACCATTACGAACAATGCCCTCAATTACCCGTAAAACTTGCATTGGTTTCTCCAATTTCAATGCCAATCTCAATGCAAAAATTAATTCATTTGCTTTGAGTAAATTTGACAATTTTTGCTCCTCCAAAATTAATTGTTCGCGTTCAGCTGCGACTTTAATACGATTCTCCTCAGTAATATCGCGCCACATAACAATCAACGAATCACTACCACCACTTATAATATTATTTTCATTTTTACTGATCGCTAATGCCCACACACGATTATCATGCTCCTCTAATGTCACTTCACATTCCGATGTTTTGACATTCCATAATTTCAATAAACCGTCAGCGCCCGATGTTATTAATTGCATTCCACGTGAAATAAATTCAGCGCGCAATACTGATGATTCATGTCCTTCGAATGTCTTTAAACAATTTAATTCTGACAGTGACCAAAGTTTCATTGTACAATCGGCGGATGATGTTAATAATACTTGATCGATTGGTGAAAAACGTACGCACCAGACGCCTCTACGATGACCACGCAGTACACCCAATAATTGTAAATTTTCAGCGCTCCATAATTTTGCCGTTTTGTCTTGTGATCCAGTTGCCAATAATTTGTCATTTGGCGATACTACAACGCAATTGATATCTTTTTGATGTGCCAATACCGTATGTATGGCATTTAATGTTATATCACGATCTGCCATTGATAGAATCGATGGTAAACTCCACAATTTTAAACACATATCTTGGCTAACTGATGCAAAAAATCCACATGACGCCTGTGACAATGCCACTGATCCAACTGATGCTGTATGGCGTATTGCATTGCCAATACAAAACATTTTGTTTGTTTCCGTGCACATTAACCACACCCGAACACTGTTGTCTTTGGCAGATGACACCATTAAATTACGATTTGATGGTGTTGTTGCCAATGACAATACTAAATCTCCATGGCCACAAAGCAATTGACAACTCATTGTCGCCAATTCATATAATTTTATATCACAACTGTTTGTTGCCACTGCTAAATGCCCGGCATCTTCACCAATATAAACAATATCAAGAATTTCATCGGTATAACCAACAAATTGCTTTGTACATTCGAAATTCTCTAATGAATGGATGATAATATTGTGATCGACTGAAGTAACAGCAAAACACTTGAGCTTCTCATTGTATAATAAATGAATTATTGATAATCCACCGTCCTCTTTGGCCGGTGCAAGTAGTGAATTTTTTTGGCAATAAATTTCGCGTCCTGATGTCATTTCCCATATTTTCACCGTGCCTTTTTCTCCTGCACTTACTGCAAATATTTTTTCACTATTCTGCGTATCGATATTGATTGGCAAATTCGTATTACATGGTAAAATAAATGTCCCCTCAATTCCTTCGTAGACTGGCAATATTCTAATTGACGTTCCTTTTATAATATCCCAAAGGATCAATACTTTGTCACGACCCGAGCTACAAAAATTAATGCAGTACAAATTATTTTACAAATTTATTTCTGGTTTTATAATACTTGAATACTTGTGATTAAAATTTTTGTTACCTCAACAGATGTATTCCATCTTCGTGAAATGATAATGACGTTACTTTACTAAAATGTCCAGAAAGTGTTGTTTTTAATTGCCCTGTGACAATATTCCATCCATAAATTTTAGTATCATCGCCCGCGGCAAAGAGCAATTGTTTATTTTCATCAGGATGAAATTCTAATACACTGAATATAACAATAAAAAAATTGTAGAACACATATTCAAACGAATTGGTCTGATTTTATTTCAAATATTTATCGAAAAATATCACCTGACAACACCTTGGACACCTTTTAAGTTATGAGTGCAAGCATTATGTTCCAGATCCCATAATCTTACACTGGAATCACTTCCACCCGATGCCATTATTAGATTCTTATGGGAAAGAGCAATTTGCGGTACAGGTCCATTGTGAATAGACTTCCATAACTTTATAACTTTTCCCTCTATTGGCAAATAAAATTAACGATATTTGCTTTAATGAAGAGAAATAATTATTATGCAAATAAAGTGATGTATTTAATCATAGAATCTAAACTAACCTTTATGTGACCATAATTTAAAAAGGCCACTTTTATGATGAGTTACTACATGATCATCATCATGACTGACAGTAAAGCTATTTATTGTATCTTCATCCTCCACGTTTTCCTCCGCGCACAAACGCGTTGTGACAACACCTTTGTTAACTGATAATATACACAATGTCCCACCATTTTGACAAAACAAATATTCGCCATCCGAACTCCACTGAAAAAGCAAAAATGAACCAATTAAAATATAACTAATTGCATCTTTTAAGTATTTTATTTCAAGTATCATTCATAATTGATTTAAAGTTTAAGTAAGTAATGTTTTTTTGTCAAACCTTGACAATTCCACCAGTATAAAATGCACCGTGTTTCGAATCCACTGCGAATCTATAAACAAATCAAAGTTTTTAATAACAATACTAATATAAATACACCTGGAGACTTAACCTCAAAAATTGATAAATTCGTCCGTACAAATAAACGATGAAAAAGTAATACAATAATATGTAGAATAAAGTGTACGTACAGTTCCTTCAAATTGCTCATTGTATATTATTTTTAAATACACACAGTTATTGTAAAAAATAGAAAAAAAAATTTGACGATCGGCTTCTCAGTAACTCTAACTAAAGATCCCAAAAAACGGACCATGCTGCATTTGTGCTATAGCCATGCGTTAATTTCAGTTATTTCTCCTCCTCCGTAACTGTGGTTCTCATTGGTTGTTACTGCAGTTGCATACGTTTTCATTGGCTCCTAGAAGTACTACAAAAAGTGGCGGCAAATTGAACATATATATTATTTGTTTCCAACATGTTCATTTATCATACAGTCGCTATCCATGGAAGTCCCCCAATCTTTCTATTGGTAGACGACTCTTCTCATCTCTACGAACCCTAATCATATAAAATATATGATAATAATAATCTCAATAACATATATGGTATCTGGACTTTTCTCAGTTACTGTGTGCATTTATAATGTTTAACCAATAATTATTTCTACAAAAATTATCTTGTCCCACGATATCAAGATAAAATAAAAAGAAAATAGATATTTCATAACACAAAATCGAAAATGACGATGCTTATACATAATTATAAAAAATTAACCTTATTCAGCGCACAATTATTTCGTTCAACATCAGTGGCATCAAACATTGTTGCCCGACATGTATCATCGTATGAATCTAAAAGATTTCCAGGATATAGTGTGATTTACAGTTTGGAGTCAATCAGAACTGTCAGCATGGTTAATAATATGAAACGCAATAGTAGTGTTATAGCTGCCGTAATTACACCGGGACTTTGTGGATTGGAATTGATGAATATCATTCCATTTTCATTTGCAAGTACATTGATATATTCAGGCAAGTTCTTTAAAAATTTCAAACAATTCATCAGTAAATCAAGTGCTATTCATAAATAATATGGAATAATTAATTCTAATTGCTGTTTAAATTTTTGTGCTGTCACAGGCATCTCCATTGCGCTTTTTCTCCATGGAATTGGAATTTATTGCAACAATGTTGTAGGATATATTTATGTAAAAAAAGGTACTGAAAACTTGGTGATTTCATATGTGAATTATTGGGGAAACAGAATTGATATACAAACAACAAGTAGTAATCTCAATTGTTGTGAAGCGCCATCGAATTTTTATATGCCATTTTTCAATGCGTTAAAAATTGATGAGCTAAAAGTAACATTGAAAATATTATCCACGGGTAAAATTATTGATGATAAAGAATTTTATAAAGTACTCGGTTTTTAGTGAAATGTAGTTCAGTATAAATAAAAGTAAGAATTGTCTCTGTTCAAATTAAATCTATCCACACAAAATTTCCCTGTTGTTTTCTTTATTATTATAATTATTGATATTCTATTTTTAAATACATATTAATTTATATAAAAATGTGTAATTGCATGTAATATATTATTTAAATCCATCGATAGTGAGCATAAGCGCGATTTGCTTCACATTGCCTATGCAGATCTTGCTTCTTCTTCACAACACGGCCCTAAAGAAGAAGATGTATTACATTTAAAGTTAGATTCATCTCATTTGAAATCATTACATGGATACATGAATTCATCTATACAAATTCATCATTGGAAAATGATTTTTCGCGGTTAATATAAGTATAATTCACTGCCTAAGGTTTCATGTTATGAATTGAATATGTATAATTACAGGCAGGTGAATTCAATTATTTTTGTACTGAGCACGAAATGCATTTGCATAAATAATTATTTGGAGAGGAATCTGTATAGATAAATTTGTGTTTCATTTCATTTGTTCGAATAAATAATTACATGATTGTTTGCTGCGTCAATTAATTCTTTAGACAGCATATTGGGATCAGGCAACTTTCGGCATGGTTTATCTTTAGATAAATTAATTAACCATTTCATTCCTAAGAATTTTTGGCGCTTCTCAAGTATGGGAACGGGCACCTGTAGATAAGAAAAGAATTTGAAAATTAAATTGTTATTGTCATTTCTCCAACATTGATTCGTCAATGTTGATAACTGAGGAGTAACAAATATTCTGATTATCAAGAAGAAAAGAAAATGTATCGAACATAACATTCAATGGAATTATTATAGCAAAACTACAGAAAGTAATTGGAAAAATTGCTATGATGGGACTGAAACTTTAATTTTTTTTTCATTTAAATCGGTAGTTTCAGCTCCTCAGTAAAAATCTTTTTGAACACATTGAGGAAATTTTAATTTGAACTACTGGATTCCAACGGGGGAAAACGGTGAGTAATTCAATGTTGGTTAGTGTTAAAAATTGACAGTGATTTGACATAATATATAGCTTGATTGCTTATTTTTACTTGATAGGTACCGCCGCCCTTTTTCATGGGAACAATTTCCATAACTGGTTTCGCATTTTCAATTGCTTTATGCAATACCTCCACTGGATTTAATATAATTGAACTACGATGTTCTGGTTTAGCCTTGTGATAACGAGCCAATTGCATACGTTTTACTTGTTCCAATACTTTTTCCAATAAAAATCGGGCAAATTCTTTGTCACCATCCCGCATTATATGATTTGTGAATTTGCTGAAAAAGAAAAGCATACAATTACAATTGATGCAGGAATTAAGATAAAATTATTTATGTATTAAATATGAATGGGAGAAAAAAATTTATCAACACATACTATACGATAGGATCATGAAATACTGATGATGTTTGATCGCCTAATGCCGGTCGTATGGGAACATGAGCAATTTTTTCTGCTTCTCCAGTCTCTTCTAATTTTGCCTGTTCCCTTTTTGAAAACACTGGATTCACATATGTTCGAGGATAGACACTGTATGACTTTACAACACCAATACTCGTCAATCTGAAACATTACAAATATAAACAAAAAGCCCAACTATTCAGATTAAATACAAAATTTATAGGTTATGTTTCCTCAAGTTCTATCACCATACATAAAACTATTCAATGTAATTGTAATATATTTCAATAAATATTATAGAATAATAAATAATATAAAAATGATTTCCACCTTATAGGGTTAAAATATTTAATTAACGTGTGTAAACGTCCACTTTGTTGTATAAGAACCATTTTATTTGAAATATTTTTGCAGTTCTGTGTCAAGCACGGTTCTCAATCATCGGCAGTATTTATATAAAAATTCGCTGCTGTACTGTAAATACACTTAATATTTTTCCATTCCTAACATAGTATATTAAATGTAACAATTATATAAATTCAATCATTATTAATAACAAAATAATATAATTTATATAGATATTCATGAATTAAACCAATATGCCTACATTGGATAATAATTGTAACAGTGCAAATTGATACAGTTCAAAAATCAAATTGACATCCGTCGTCGGTCCAGTGGAGTATCGACATTTCCGGGAGAATATCTAGAGTGTGTTTCACGTATTTTCACCACTGTCTAGAGTGGCGGCGCGTATTCCAGTGTTTTCCACGTTGGTGTGTCATATTGTTATATACATACGCACACACATATGCACACATAAATATACAAATATATATATATGTATACCTATCTGGCAACTCAATATATTCCACACACTCATTTTCATTATTCTGACTATTCTCCACTAGAATATCAAAAGGAAAAAGAAAAAATCTATTGAAATTCGTGAAAATCATTGTAAACATATTCATTGTGTATCTATTGAACATTAAAGAAAACAATTTTCTATATCAAAATAAACTGATTGTTGTATTATTGATCAGATAAATGATGTGTTTTTCGATAAAGTTGTACAATAGCCCAATAAATTGCTGCGATAAGGTGTCCTAAAAGGAGTGCCTTCATAAGCGGTTTTTGTCTATCATATTTTCATTATAATTCTATATTTCAACATGGCAGACAGCCAAGGCAACTCATCAAATCAATTAAATCAAGGTATATGTAAGAACGTTGGTATTTTTCGCGCCTTTAGCATTGATATGATTATTCTAGTGATGTGTTATCCTAACCTACGAATTAATTTCAAAGATTTCCTTGCTTTCCATATTCACGTATTGTTCCAATGAATTTCAAGCAAAAACATCACGAAAATGTGGAAATAGCGAATAAATAAATACTTTTTTATGTAAAGTTCAAGGATCCGGGAGAACATTCAACTTTCAACGTTTGGATTTTCGCTCCAACAATGATATTCAAAAGGAGTCAGGTTTGTTAAATATTAAATAAATTTTCAGTATGTCCACATAAAACTTTCCTTTTAAATGTGATGTCAAAGTCATAGGTGAGAGTGAAATGTTTATCATTTAAGTTGTGAAACGGTGACAACTTAAGCTCTCGTTTTCAGCTCAAAGTGGCAGTAGTGTGCCATTTTCAAATTCAATAAATTCAAGCAATTCCAATTCAACTGCAACGTCAGCGAGCAGCTCACCCTTGCCGTGAGTATTAAAGAATTTATACAAGTGCATTACACGAATTACACGATAATTTATTCCAATTGAATTCATTGTTTCATTTATTTGTAATATATATTTTTCTTTTTTGTTTTTTCCACAGACAATCACGACCCATCTTGCCTTTACCACTATCAAAATTACCGGTAAGACCTCGAACAGCACCGCCACAATCAGAGGGCAGTCATTTCCCCGACAAAGCGCGTGATAAATTACGAATGTGCCAATCAATGCAAAGCACTGGAAAATTGCAATTATCACCCGATACAGTTTACGATTTTACTAGTGAGGATCTTCAGGATTTGGGTGAAATTGGACGGGGGGGTTTTGGTACTGTAAATAAAATGATACATAGGATAAGCAATACTGTCATGGCTGTAAAGGTAAATCAAAAATAATATAAACATTATTTTCCATTTAATATTATCATTTATTACTGTTTGTTAATATTTTTTCAGAGAATTCGTTCCACAGTAGATGAGAGGGAACAGAATCAATTGTTGATGGACTTGGAAGTCGTTATGAAATCAAATGAGTGTCCATGTATCGTGCAATTTTATGGTGCTTTATTTAAAGAAGGCGACTGTTGGATTTGTATGGAATTAATGGACACTTCATTAGACAAGTTTTATAAATTTATTTACGAGAGATTGAATAAGAGGATACCAGAATGCATACTTGGTAAAATTACCGTAGCAACTGTGAAAGCATTGAATTATCTCAAAGAAAAATTGAGAATAATACATCGCGATGTTAAACCAAGCAATATTTTATTGGATCGCCGTGGCAATATAAAATTATGTGACTTTGGTATATCCGGTCAACTTGTGGACTCTATTGCACGTACGCGTGATGCTGGTTGTCGACCATATATGGCTGTATGTATTAATAGTTAAGAACGCAGAAAAAATAAATTAATATACATATATAAATGTTAAAAAATTGTTATGTGACATTTTAGCCAGAGCGAATAGATCCGCAACGTGCTCGTGGTTATGATGTAAGAAGTGACGTATGGTCGTTGGGAATAACATTGATGGAAGTGGCTACTGGTTATTTTCCATATCCAAAGTGGAATTCCGTTTTTGAACAGCTGTATCAAGTTGTTCAAGGTGATCCACCTCGATTATCACCTAATGGCAATCATTTTACTATGGAATTTGTAAACTTTGTTAACACATGGTATGATAAATTATTAACTATCACTGTATTATTATATTTTATAATGGGTTAGTTTATTTTAATTATTTCAAATTTATAATTTTTTTTTGGTTGTCTTCTATTTGTTGCCAGTTTAATCAAAGAGGAGCATCAGCGCCCAAAATACAATAAGCTTTTGGATCATCCATTTATAAGAAGATCAGAAGAGGCTCAAATCGATGTGGCCGCTTATATCAGTGGCATTTTAGACAATATGGCGAATAATGGAATCACGCCTTTTACAACCAATCAGCCTTAATGGAAATGAAGAATACGGAGAAAAAGAAGAAGACGATGAAAAACAATAACAATTAATCAATAAGCAGAAGAGAGAAAAAAACATGAAGAAAATATTGAAA